>JACEFZ010011063.1:585000-630000 GCA_014155875.1 Cepaea nemoralis
ACTGTCACATAATACTGAAGAATTTCGATCCAGATTGATGAAAGGCCTGAAAACCGCCGTTGCTAGGCGCCACAACTATTTGATGTCGGGAAATATGTTCCCAGTTTCAAACACGACCGGGATTCCCTGATAAGTCCCCCAATCAAAGACAATTGGCGGCAGGTTAATTTGCCCGGCATCAAAGGAATTCGGCACTCTGTTTGCCCAGATCTCAGCAGAATGGAGAAGGGGGAGGCGGTGCTTTCTTGATTGAAGTCCGGTCACGTGAGTGACGTCACTCGTGCAACATTTGGCTGGGTGAAGTTAACTAAACTTGCGATCAGTGGAATGTAATACTCTTGAAGGGAGTGTTCGGTTATTCCTGTTCTAATGGAGAAGAGGATTTACGGAGTCTCCTGTGTTTTGGAAACTGTGATGAATTGTGAATTCCGACTCCGAACGGGAACGTTAGCATAAGGTAGTTTATTTATAAATAGAGTTATGACTGGAACTTAGTGATAGTGAGTTGTGAGAACGTAATCTGAGAGCGTCGGCCGCAGCTGGCTGATGCCTAGCTTAAAATGAGATAGAGTTATATATCATTTCACTCGGCAGGGTAAGACCAGTGTAATGGGATGGCTGGGGGAATAGGGGAAATGTAAATGGTGGGATATTCCGGTAGTGAGGCCTACTGGGGCTCCTGTGTTTTTCCGTTTGGTCTTTCCTTTCCCTTATCACCCAAATGTGACGAACGCCTCTGCCTTGATGTCAGAGGGTAGTTCTAGATTAACTAGGACACATGTCTGAGTGGCCTTTGGCCTATAATCACATATAGTGGATTGGAATAGGGTTTTTCTCTCACCGAATGTTCTATTCTCTACAGGTTCAACGGTATAAAAGAAAGGAAGTATTACTACGAGGTGTAGACAAAGCCAGTCACACTGAGTGATATTTTACTGTACCGGAGAAATTAAGGACAGCTGGGAGAGGAGGAAAAATAGCAGTCACACTGAGTGAAGTTATGTTAAATGGTGTCGGCAATGGGACACCGTTCCACCAATCATGGCCTCATCAAAGCCCAGAGTGGTTAACATAAAAAGGGCTGGTTGGCAGTGACTGAGGTACTGAAAAGGCGGATTCATATTAACAGTGATGAATTCTCAGAACAATAACATTATTATATAGAGAAGGTATAATGGTGATTACTTCTCAGGACAATAACATTATTATATAGAGAAGGCATAATGGTGAGGAAACCTGTTCAGTAAACTTGTACAAACATACAGGAGGAACTTACTCGAACAGACATCATCAGTTTGTTTCTTGGGGAGTCGTGTGAGAGAGGTGCCGAGATTCCTAGGTTCCAGGATCGTTATAGACACATTAAATACATCGGGGGTTCTGAACTTGTGGACTTTGGTATACCATATTCAGTAGTGGAGAACAGTCACCCAGAATATATATATGATTAACTCCAAGAAGTCAACCATTGTCCGGATTGAGGCTTCATTCGGTGAGACCTGTTCTGAACTTACTGTGGTGTGATGTGGCATGGCCTAACATGATGAAGAACGATCCTGAGCTCACTAATCTATTCTCGCATACACCATAGAAAATACTACATATTTCCACACGCAAACAGAGCACACACACACACGTGACAATTTCTGTATTAAATGTTTTATTTTATCATTTGTTAAAATACAGTCTTGTGTGGGTATGTTCTGAAACAATAGGAAGGGTATTGTTTAGTGGTAAGAAGAAGAAGAGGAAAGAGAGGGATAGGGTACCTAAGATTTACAGGGGGTATGTAGACAAAGGTCCTGGCAGAGGCCCACAATAAGGAAAAGGATTTTAAACAGTGTGCCTGTTGACTCCACTTTCCCCCTAGGGACAACTGGCTACATTTATGGGGGCTCGCGCGGGATGGTGATATCACATTAAGGATAGCGACATTTACATGGGCACGTCACACAGGGAAGGTGACATTACCTTAATGTTGGTGATATTACATTATTGTGGGTGACATTACCGTGATAGAGGTAGGGCCGGACAGTTAAAGATCAAGTTATAGTGAATGTGGATAGGTGTTAAGGCACATAACTTTCCTGTTCACACTTTACAAGTCTACATAGGTCTTGGTCCTAGTCTACTCTTGTCGTTGAGAGATTGTGTTGTGGTGTACGGTGTGGTGTCTTATATATAGATTAATTTTAGATATTAATTATCTATATTGCTTGGGGTTTTTAGACTCAACCTGCTGACTTACCTCTTTGAAATATGGCCACCCCTAAATTAACCACTGTAGAACTAAGGGAAAAGGGGGAAGGAATGGGTTTGTCTGGTTCAGCTTTAACGGATTACATACAGGAAGTGGAGAGGGAGTATCGTCAAGCAGAAAGGGAAGATCGAAAGGTGGAGTTGGAATTGAGAAGAATGGAGTTGGAACAAGCTGCTAAGAAATTGGAAGCAGAGCAAGCCATGAGAAGGCTGGAAATTGAAGTTGAGCAGGCAGCTAAGAATCGGGAAGCTGAACAAGAAGCTCGGAAAAGGGAGCACGAGTACCGGATGCGGGAACTCGAGCTTAAGAGGCAATCTAATGGGGAAACTGAGGGAGCAGTTGGAGGTTCCTCCATCCCAGGCTCAACCCCAGCGGGTGGACATGGTTACCATGCTATGAAGTTTCCTCTAGCGGTCTATGATCAGGGCAAAGAGAAGATTGACCAGTACCTTCAACGCTTCGAGGCCATGTCCGTTGCTATGGGTCTGGACCGAGACAAATGGAATCTTAAGCTATCCCAGGGATTGCTTGGAACCGGTTACGAGGTCTATTCTCGCCTGCCGCCAGGACACGAGAACAATTACGACGAATTGAAAGCCGCTTTGCTGAAACATTACGAGATCACATCAAGTACATATAGGAAGAAGTTTCGAGCAGCGAAACGAGAGCCAGGAGAGCTATTCACCGCCTACAGTTTGCGCCTGAAATCCTACCTCCAAAAATGGATGGATTTGGCAGGGTTCAAGCATGACTATGAGAGTCTGGAAGAGCTCATGATTGTCGACCAGATGCGACAGCAAATGTCAGAACCTCTGAAGACATTCTTGGGAGAACAAGGGGCGGAACGGCTTGATGTGGTGAATAAGCTGGCGGAAAGATTCGTTGAAGTCCATGGGGAGGCGGAAGAAACCTGTACACCAACCACCAAAGGTCAGGAGAAACATGACCGAAAGAAATTCAAAGGCTCAGAAACAAAGAAAGTGGAACCTTATGCAGAACACTCAGAGAAGAGTCCAGAGAAGACAAAGGATGGGAGACAGAGCCCACCCAACTCTCAACCGAAACGACAGTGGTCTGAGAAGTGGTGTTCGATCTGCAAGTCACCCTCTCACAACACAAAAGACTGCAAATCGAAATCGAAAAGCTCTCACTTCGCAGCCTGCCGCGTGGCTCCAAAGGTGGTTGCCACTGAAAAGGTCGAGGTTGTTGAAGGAACTCTGGACCAAGAGAGGCCACCTGTGGTCGAACTGATTGAAGTCAACGGCCAGCAGGTTACCTGTCTCTATGATTCTGGTTTGGACGGGGAAGCTGTGATTGATGCCAGCTTGGTACGCCCAGACCAACTCACAGGGGAGACTATTGAGATACAGCCTGCAATGAGGAGTGCTGTTGCCATGACGCTGCCAATCGCCAAGGTGGAGATTAAATCCAGGTACGTCACAGGCATCATTCCAGCAGCTGTGTTATCGGATTCCCTATTTCCCGTGATCCTTGGTACGAAATACGTGTTCTTGGGGATGCCCAAACAACCCGCCCACCGGGGAACATCAGCCACTGGATCTCAAGGGAAGGAAAAGAGGGCAGACACGCTATGCCACAACCCAGTGCCTGGGGAATTGCATACTGCCCAGAGGAAGGACACAACGTTGCGTCCTTGCTACAGGAAGCTGCAAAGAAGTGCTGAGCCACCAAAACCGGGGCAGTACTTTCTGAGGAATCGACTACTCTATCGGAGAGCCGGAAGGGGAGACAAACTGCATGAGCAGTTGGTGGTCCCAGAAGTCCACCGTCCTCACATTCTTCAGAGCGGGCATACCATATCCGGTAGTCAGATATCCGGAACTCGACATATGGGTGTCAGAGAGACGTTGCAGCAGATTTCCGGCCATTATTGCTGGCCAGGAATGACTGGAGATGTACGCCGGTTGGTTAAGTCTTGTCCAGAGTGCCAGAAGGCACCACCCAAAAATCGGACGAAGAGTAAAGGAGCTCTTAAGGTGGGAGAGAAAGTAGTAGTGTGGGGACCAGCAGAGACCAACATGATGCAAGCAGGATGGCATGGACCTTATCCTGTGGTAAAGGTTGTGTCCCGGAACACCTACGAAATTCGGATCGGGGGAGAACTGAACAGTCTTCCTAGGCATCTCCTGCAGAAGTATGAGGAGAGATCCGATATCAAATCCCCTCACCTTATGGTAATGGCAGCCATTGGGAAAAAGGTTACAGGTCCAGACGGAGACCAGAGATCCCAAGTACTACATAGGAAGGCCTATGGGAACGTACGAGGTAGGTCAGATTTTCCAGCCGAAGAGAGGAGGGAAATCACACGTCAGGAAGAGGCCAATAGTGAACCATTCGCTAGTAACCCAGTTCAGAAGGGGTGGGTAACGTCGGGAACGGCGCGAAATACCCGAGACTCCAACCAAGGATTGGCTGACCGGATCCAACATCGACCGAGATGGTCTTGGAAGCAAAAATCCAGGAGCTTTGGGGAAGACGATTCTGTCCAACGAGGACGATACCGCAAATCCCAGGATGTAAAACTTGAGGAAACCAAGCGGATATGGAGACACTGTTACAGTCAGGATGGAACGATCCGTCTGTATTGTGAGCCATCGCTTACGCAAGTCGGAAGTTGGCCGACTAAACGTACAGGAGCGATACGCCAACATTAGTGTATGGCATTATGAAGATATAGGCTATCAGTGAGATCGCCTAATTGCTGGAGAGGCAATACCTTTGAGGATACAGGCAGACTATCAACAATTGATGTGCTTAGCCATCTCCCAGAAACTGAACATGCGTTTGATGAGTGGATTGTTGTGGATCATCTGGATCGAACCTCCAGTGAGTAAGAGTTGATGCGGTCAACTCTCTTAAGAGGGGGCCTATGTCACATAACACTGAAGAATTTCGATCCAGATTGATGAAAGGCCTGAAAACCGCCGTTGCTAGGCGCCACAACTATTTGATGTCGGGAAATATGTTCCCAGTTTCAAACACGACCGGGATTCCCTGATAAGTCCCCCAATCAAAGACAATTGGCGGCAGGTTAATTTGCCCGGCATCAAAGGAATTCGGCACTCTGTTTGCCCAGATCTCAGCAGAATGGAGAAGGGGGAGGCGGTGCTTTCTTGATTGAAGTCCGGTCACGTGAGTGACGTCACTCGTGCAACATTTGGCTGGGTGAAGTTAACTAAACTTGCGATCAGTGGAATGTAATACTCTTGAAGGGAGTGTTCGGTTATTCCTGTTCTAATGGAGAAGAGGATTTACGGAGTCTCCTGTGTTTTGGAAACTGTGATGAATTGTGAATTCCGACTCCGAACGGGAACGTTAGCATAAGGTAGTTTATTTATAAATAGAGTTATGGCTGGAACTTAGTGATAGTGAGTTGTGAGAACGTAATCTGAGAGCGTCGGCCGCAGCTGGCTGATGCCTAGCTTAAATGAGATAGAGTTATATATCATTTCACTCGGCAGGGTAAGACCAGTGTAATGGGATGGCTGGGGGAATAGGGGAAATGTAAATGGTGGGATATTCCGGTAGTGAGGCCTACTGGGGCTCCTGTGTTTTTCCGTTTGGTCTTTCCTTTCCCTTATCACCCAAATGTGACGAACGCCTCTGCCTTGATGTCAGAGGGTAGTTCTAGATTAACTAGGACACATGTCTGAGTGGCCTTTGGCCTATAATCACATATAGTGGATTGGAATAGGGTTTTTCTCTCACCGAATGTTCTATTCTCTACAGGTTCAACGGTATAAAAGAAAGGAAGTATTACTACGAGGTGTAGACAAAGCCAGTCACACTGAGTGATATTTTACTGTACCGGAGAAATTAAGGACAGCTGGGAGAGGAGGAAAAATAGCAGTCACACTGAGTGAAGTTATGTTAAATGGTGTCGGCAATGGGACACCGTTCCACCAATCATGGCCTCATCAAAGCCCAGAGTGGTTAACATAAAAAGGGCTGGTTGGCAGTGACTGAGGTACTGAAAAGGCGGATTCATATTAACAGTGATGAATTCTCAGAACAATAACATTATTATATAGAGAAGGTATAATGGTGATTACTTCTCAGGACAATAACATTATTATATAGAGAAGGCATAATGGTGAGGAAACCTGTTCAGTAAACTTGTACAAACATACAGGAGGAACTTACTCGAACAGACATCATCAGTTTGTTTCTTGGGGAGTCGTGTGAGAGAAGTGCCGAGATTCCTAGGTTCCAGGATCGTTATAGACACATTAAATACATCGGGGGTTCTGAACTTGTGGACTTTGGTATACCATATTCAGTAGTGGAGAACAGTCACCCAGACTATATATATATGATTAACTCCAAGAAGTCAACCATTGTCCGGATTGAGGCTTCATTCGGTGAGACCTGTTCTGAACTTACTGTGGTGTGATGTGGCATGGCCTAACATGATGAAGAACGATCCTGAGCTCACTAATCTATTCTCGCATACACCATAGAAAATACTACATATTTCCACACGCAAACAGAGCACACACACAAACGTGACAATTTCTGTATTAAATGTTTTATTTTATCATTTGTTAAAATACAGTCTTGTGTGGGTATGTTCTGAAACAATAGGAAGGGTATTGTTTAGTGGTAAGAAGAAGAAGAGGAAAGAGAGGGATAGGGTACCTAAGATTTACAGGGGGTATGTAGACAAAGGTCTGGCCGAGGCCCACAATAAGGAAAAGGATTTTAAACAGTGTGCCTGTTGACTCCACTTTCCCCCTAGGGACAACTGGCTACAGTAACACCAATACATCTGGAACAAGACCAGCTGCAGAAGCTGTGGATCAGCAAAGCAATGTTTTAACTGTCCGCCTGTCGCAGTTTCCATCCTAGACCAGTTGCCGACCAAGGCTTAGGGCCTGGTCTGCCCTGCCGTGACATTTTATTTGTAGGTTGCCAATTCCAATTCTCCCAAAAATTTTTTCCCAAATTCGGTCTCGTCTAACCTGCTTCCTCAGCGGTGGTTATTGTTGAGAGCCGTGGTTGTGTGGACTGGTAGTCCTAATTCCTACTGGTTATCTTGGTTCCGCTCTGTTCGTCGGATAAATTTATTTTGTGCTATCTGGTTGTTTTCTTTGTCTTGTGTTGGTCCTGATAGAAGACCGGTCCTTGGTTGGGCCTACTGGGGCCCGCATTCTCTCGTTTGTTGGCTTCTTTTCTCTGTTAGCACTGCTACGTGCTTGTCGCTTCTTGTGTTATTCTCATCGGGGCTAGTTCCGGTCATGTCCAGTCCTCATAAGGACTCGATGTAGGCAAAGGCAGAGCATTCAAGTGCAAGTCTCAAGTTGTCCCCCTGGTCAGCGGCCCGAACTCCTTTACGTTTGAGTTTTGGCGTTTTTCTTCATCGCGTGTGGGTGTGGTGTAGCAACAAGATGACCCGATCTCCCTGTCATCCTAGTTCAGGTGCTCTGCCGGAAGAGCCAACCCACCTTCCTGCCATTCACCCCGCAATTTTTTTTTTCAAACATAAAAAACATGCACACATACATACAAACATATATGGGTTTCCAGTTTTGACGAAGTGATCTCTCAGGTGCCTTCGCTCTCTATTGTACTTGTCGCATACTAGTAAGTAGTGTTCGATGGTGTTGTTTTCTCGGCACTCTCTGCAGAATGGGTTTTCTCTTGTCTTTCCAATTGCCTAATCTGATTCTCCACAGCTGTCTGTTTGTCGGTGCTTTCATGTTGGTCTTGACTTGTGGCTTGTATGTGGGTTCACCCAGTGCTTGGTAGGCATGACGGCCTTTATCGCTGTCTCGCCACTCTTTCCTCCATTTCTTGAGAATGTGGTTTTTGACTATTCCTTCCCTTGTACTTTAAGTAGGCCTGTGCAGATTTTATTACTGCTGGTTAGTCCTCGTTTCGCCGCTCTGTCTGCCTGTTCGTTTTCCGGGATACCCCTGTGAGCTGGTATCCATCCGATGATTACTTGGCATCCCATGTACCTGATTTTTGTGGCTGTCGCTAGTATCTCCTCTTTTATGTCTGGTCTGTTGCCTCTATTGAAGTTCCCGAGCGTTTGTACTGATGACAGGGAGTCTGTTAATATTTCTAGACCTTTCATTATGGCTACCAGTTCGGCCGTGCATACTGCTGTCTGGTCTGTTAGATTGAACTGTCTCTTCAACTTCCAGTCTGGGACCACTACTCCTGCTCCTACCTCTCCATGTTCGTTCTTGGACCCGTCTGTGTATATTATGAGGTTGTCCTTCTTGTATGTATTCCTCGGCCGCGTCTCTTGCATCTGTATCCTCCGTGTCCTTGGTGATGGACTTTGCTAGACTACAGTCAGTGAATGGGGCTGCTAGTTCTTATGGTGGGATTGTTGGCTTGAACCGTCTTGTCTGTTTCAGGGTTTCTGCTAGCTCCATTTCTTCCTTCATCTTCTCTGCTGCTTCGCATCCTGCCGGTCTTTGCAGTTTTACTATTAGGATTCCCCCCGCCCCCCTTTTGCTGTTGTTGTCACTGAACGTTTGGTATCCAGGGTGGTTTTTGTCTTGTGCTACCTTTAGCCAGTAATTATACGTCAGCTGTTTAAGCCTCAGACTCTGTGGAAGTACACCCAGTTTGCATCTCTTCGAATTTATATAAGGTTTGTATCCTCCCAATTGCGCTCCTTCTCCCGAAACCGTTGGCACAATATGGAACGTCGGGTTTGGTAAGCCTCCCCCCTCCCCCAACCCCCCCCCCCCCAACATTCGGCGCTAACAGAAGTCAGGTAGTACGGTCTACTGATATTCCTCTACTTCATGATCAATTATTATGGCAGCTTTTTTTTTTTTTTTTTTCAAATATGGACATTTAAAGTACATGTTTAAAAAGTGATTTAAATACTAGAGGGTCATTGCACCAGGTTTTATCCCATATGGCTCATTCATTTTTTGCAAAACGGCCTGCCGAAAGCGTGGCACAGAGCATGAACTCCATAGCTCCAGGGACGAGCCCCAGAAGTCTCCGAGAAAACTGCAATAGTTAAGCGAATGTTGGAGCTGGGGAACAAACCCACAACCCATGGAGTGGGACAGGCAGCTGAACCACTCGGCCACGGAGACTTCCGACATTAGCAACAGCTAATAGTTATATCTCTTAGCGACCGACGAGAGCTGGCACTGAACGTTTATCCGACTGGGCTTATGCAATTGTTGGCGTGGCACCCTACCAGCTGTGTGAGAAAGCTTGAACGTGTGTATGTGACGTCATCACGGTGTGGCAACACGAAATGTTTGGCACTTGATAATTCTCGCCCTCCCCAGACAAACTCTACCTCTCGGATGTCATCCATGCCACAACTATTGTGGTCAACGAGGAGGGGATCTCAACCTCAGCTGCAACTCCCCCGCGCAAGGTGGTCAATCCTTCACAGGAGTTTCTTCCAGCTCAGATATTCATCGCCGACCACCCGTTCGCTTTCTTTATTCGACACAATCACCTGGGACGGGTGTTGATCAGTGGAAGGTATACAGGTTAATGATTCACAATTGAATAAATATTACATTGAACCCCAAATCCTGGATTTGACCTCTTTGTGTCCCACTTCATGCACCATATGTGACTGGCAATCATTGACATGTCCCAGACTGCGTGTTATATCATTAGTGATTAATGATTAATGAGTATCGTCATCATCGCACTGCGGACAGGTCCATGGATACTTCATCCCCTCTATTTATCGTGTCTCACATGTTACAGTATTAATATTGGATACCTTTACCTACAGAACCACAAAAAGAAAAAACAAACAAACAGTGGCTTTATTCGTCTCAATTCTTGGTTACCAATGCCAAACACGGACAGTCCTAGAAACACACAGTCGTACAATCACATCATGGGAGATGAGATGCTTAAGAAACGCTGATAGAACAATAAGAGGAGATGGAAAGTCAAATGAGAAACTAAGAACAAATGTAGGGATAACAGCCAATTAATGACTGTATAGAACACCAAGAGTTAAATGGTTCGGACATGGAGCTGGAATAGAACAAGATCAACCAGCAGCAAGAGCGTTCATTGTGAGAACATCGGGGAACAAGGAGAGATGACGACCCAGGAAGAGATGGCAAGATGGAGTACAAGAGACAGTGAAGAAATCAACTATGCCGTTAGTACAAGCAGCAAGACAAGCGAAACACAGAAAATGACATCTGTCTCCTCTGTGCCACGCTACACGACAAAAGCGCTAGGACAGAAGAAGAAGACAGACAATGTGACTAAGAAGCTCCACAAATGAAAAATCACACAGACACGAGCCAGCGTTAAGTCCCAAATCTTTCTCAACGGAACAGCAAAACTGAAACAATAAAAACAATGTACAACAAACGACCAACAGAAAGGTATAATTACCTGCACAATGTCCAACCAAAGAGAAGGGAAACTGACATGACATCGGACTACTAGACGCATGTGTCTGTGGACTACACCCGAGTTATGTCTGTCATTGCTTCACTTCCCCCCGTTTCTCTCCGTGATTGTGCCTGTCATTAATTGCATGCTATATTTCTCTCTATGATTGTGTCTATGATTAATGTCATTCTATGCTTCTCTCTATAATTGTGTCTGTGATTAATTCCATCCTATGTATCTCTCTATGATTGTGTCTGTTATTGATTTAGTTCTGTCTGTTTCTCTCTATAATTGTGTCTGTTATTAAGTTCATGCTACGTTTCTCTCTATGATTGTGTGTGTGTTATTGATTTAGTTATGTCTGTTTCTCTCTATAATTGTGCCTGTGATTAATTTCACTATATGTTTCTCTATGATTGTGTTTGTCGTTGATTCGCTATTTCTATTTGTCTCTATTATGGACATGGGGGATTGATTGCATTTTCATCAACAGAAGATTTCGAAATACTTTAAAGGTCACAAAAACTATACCAAGCGCAGACTGCTGCAGCGACCATAGATTAATCATAAGCAATATACAAATAAAATTAAAGAAGGTCAAATATACACCAAGAAACACACAATTTAATCCATGTGCACTGAAGAGTGAGGATATAATAGATACATTCAACGTAGAGGTAAAGAACATATTTGATGCATTGCCCGATATGGAAATATTATTTCAAGATGTCAGCGACTAATGGGAAATATTTAGGAGAAATCAGTCAACGAAGCTGCAGAAACAACCATCCCAAAAATGAAAATGATGGGACGTAAGAAATGGATGACCGAAGACATCCTAGAACTCATGGAAGTAAGAAGAAATAACAAAAATAAGCATGAAATATGTTAATCGGTGCACAGGGAAGTTAGGGAACTGTGCAAAGAGGCAAATGAAGCATGACTTGTGGAAACTTGCAGGGAAATTGAAAATCAACATAATATCTAGAATGCAAAATCAATGCACAAAAGAATTCATGATATCCTTAAGAAAAGAACAACCTATCAACGGGTTGCCTAAACACCAAAGATGCCAAAATCATAATAGAAAAAGAGTAGATTTTAAATGCGTGGTCAATTTATGTAAAACATCTTAATAATGATACAAGAGACAAATAGTATGATAATCGGAATAATAATGAAGGACCATCAGTTTTGACGATGAAAGTTCAGAATGCCCTTAACCATATGAAAACTGGCTAGACTCCGGGTCCAGATAACATCACAACAGAAATTATCAGTGCCTTAGAAGAATGAATATATATATATACAGGGGGCTGCGTGGTCTCGAGGTATAGTGTTCGCCTCGAGTGCTGGAGGTCCCGGGTTCAGGCCCCGGTGAGAACCAGGACTTATTTAAAGAATCCACCGGGACTTCCAGTAATTTCCCCTGGTCTCTGGGTAGTGAGATCGGACGCCCGTGTGTATTGTTGCGCACGTAAAAAATCCCTTGGCAGTTGGAAATCGAAAAAGAGTAGCCTAACGGCGCTGCCCGGGCAAAATTTCGAGTTAAAAATCTACCCAAGTATTTCAGGATCCTCGGTGGTGCTACGGAGTTCGTGCACTGAGCTGAGTTTCTCCAGACTCAGGTTTGAGTTAGGAGGAGAACGGAGCACTTATGGGTTGCACCCGTGTGCCGTGATGTTGATCCATAAACTAAACTAAACTAAACTAATATATATATATATATATATATATTATATATATATATATATATATATATATATATATATATATATATATATATATATATATATATATATATCCTGAATTATGTACTTCTACATTTATTGCAATCCCGAAGAAATCAGGAGCCAAGGAATG
The DNA here is from genome assembly GCA_014155875.1 of Cepaea nemoralis. Classification (NCBI taxonomy): domain Eukaryota; kingdom Metazoa; phylum Mollusca; class Gastropoda; order Stylommatophora; family Helicidae; genus Cepaea; species Cepaea nemoralis. The sequence continues at coordinate 597,500 of JACEFZ010011063.1, forward strand.
TGATCAACATCGAACAATTAGAATAATGAGCCACATCTCGAAGATTTTGCTAAGAATCGTCATGCAAAGATTTAGGAAGAAAATAAAACCCTAAATAGGAGAAGAGCAATGTGGGTGTGTAGAAGGCAAGGGTACAGTAAATGCTGTGTATATGCTGAGAACAGTAATTGAACGTTCTGTAGAAGTAAAGCATGCTGGAAGAAGTAAAGAATGCATCTGATGGCTGTGGAAAAATGGTCTCGTCTCATCGCACCTTTTTCTTCTTGTACCCTGTGGTGTCGAGTCCAGGGGAAGTATAAACAGCGGGAGAGTGCCCGTTTATGGGCTTCATATATCGAGGTTCCCATGGCCTCTGTAATTCACTCTATCCATCGTTTACGTGGGCGGCCTCTTCCTCTGATTACCAACTAACAGTATACCACAACAAGCAATGCTTGTTAAGGTATACTGTTAGTTGGTAATCTAGTTTTATGGCCAAACCATTTAATCTGTTGTTTTCTGATAAAATCTAGCGCTGCTATAACCCCAACTGTAGTCCAGATTTCTTAATTCTTAAATGTGGTTTCTGGGGAAAATTCAAAGAAAACGTGGGCAGACAGGAAAACCAATGACCAAGTCCTACACGAAACAAATGAATATCGTACATTGATTATAGAAATTAGAAGTAGACATTCAACATTTATTGGTCACGTTATGAGAAGACATAAATTGGGTAACTTGGTGACAACTGGCAAGATTGAGTGGAAAAGAACAAGGGGAAGGCAGAGAAGTAAATATCTGGATGGTTTGGCCATATGGCATGGTCGAGACAAATCAAATCAAATCAAATCAACTTTATTAGGGTCACAAATTGGGCGCGCAGGCCCGTCTTACATTCGGCCCTTCCAATCACTCGTCTTTCGTTCATCAAGAGCATTATGCATTTACATAGGAAGAAAAATAAACATTGTGAAAGGAATGTTGTAAACATAAACAAGGCTAATTACAATGTTATGAGGCCCATCTCCCACCTACCCATACATCACCCCACCCACACACACACCCCCACCTATCCATACATCACCCCACCCACACACACACCCCCACCTATCCATACATCACCCCACCCACACACACACCCCCACCTACCCATACATCACCCCACCCACACACCCCCTCACCTATCCATACATCACCCCACCCACACACACCCCCACCTATCCATACATCACCCCACCCACACACACACCCCCACCTACCCATACATCACCCCACCCACACACACATCCCCACCTATCCATACATCACCCCACCCACACACACACACCCCCACCTACCCATACATCACCCCACCCACACACACACCCCCACCTATCCATACATCACCCCACCCACACACACACCCCCACCTATCAATACATCACCCCACCCACACACACACCCCCACCTATCCATACATCACCCCACCCACACAACACCCCCACCTATCCTTACATCACCCCACCCACACACACACCCCCACCTATCCATACATCACCCCACCCACACACACCCCCACCTATCCATACATCACCCCACCCACACACACACCCCCACCTATCCATACATCACCCCACCCACACACACACCCCCACCTATCCATACATCACCCCACCCACACACACACCCCCACCTATCCATACATCACCCCACCACACACACACCCCCACCTATCCATACATCACCCCACCCACACACACCCCCATCTATCCTTACATCACCCCACCCACACACACACCCCCACCTATCCTTACATCACCCCACCCACACACACACCCCCACCTATCCATACATCACCCCACCCACACAACACCCCCACATATCCTTACATCACCCCACCCACACACAACCCCACCTATCCTTACATCACCCCATCCACACACACACACCCACTTACCCACACACGCGCGCACCAAGGGACACATACACACCCCCACCTACCGACACACACGCACACCAAGGGATACATACATACCCCCACCTATCCTTACATCACCCCACCCACACAACACCCCCACCTATCCTTACATCTCCCCACCCACACAACACCCCCACCTATCCTTACATCACCCCACCCACACACACCCACCTACCCACACACGAGCGCACCAAGGGACACATACACACCCCCACCTACCGACACACACGCACACCAAGGGACACATACATACCCCCACCTATCCTTACATCACCCCACTCACACACACACACCCCCACCTATCCTTACATCACCCCACCCACACAACACCCCCACCTATCCTTACATCACCCCACCCACACACACACCCCCACCTATCCTTACATCACCCCACCCACACACACACCCCCACCAACCCACAAACGCGCGCACCAAGGGACACATACACACCCCCACCTACCGACACACCCGCACACCAAGGGACACATACATACCCCACCAACCGACCCATCCCCCTCCCGCACATCCCCCACCCACACACACTGCCCTCACCTGATCCCCCAACCAAAACACACTCGCCACCCACAAACATTCCCCCACCAACCCACACATCCCACGCCCATCCACATCCTACCCCACACATCCTCTCCCCACCCACACCTCAAACCACCCATCCCCCAGCCACATCTCCATCGACAACATATTCCCCACCCACACACACACACAATCCCCCACCAACCCACACATCGCACATCCACTCACACATCCCCAAACCATACACACACATCCCCACCAACTGACATGTCCCTACCCCCCCCCCCCCACACACACACACATCTCCCTAACCACCCCTACATCCCCAATCCACTCACACACACCCCACCACCCACACATACAACTTCCACCCACCCACACATGCCTTAACCTAATCCCTCACCACACAATCCCCCACCCGCACATCACTTACACCCCATACCACGCACTATTCCCAACCCACGCACCACACACACACATATCCCTCACCAACACATCCCCACTTACACACCACACACATATTCCCCACCCAGATACCACACAATATTCCCACCCACACCCACACAGATACCCTTACCCATCCACCCCACATACCCCCACTCACACACCACAAAAATCCCCACCCACACACACATATCTCACCCACACAATATCACCAACCAACACACCACACACCTCTCCCCACCCACACACGCATTCCCTACCCGTCCACCAACACACACTCACTCACGCATACATCCTCCACTACTGCACCCACACACCCCCACCCACCCCCAACCAAACATCTCTCGATCACAATACCCCTACCCCCACACACATCCTCCACCCACTCACACATCCCACCCCGACACATACAACTCCCTCACCCACCTACACATCCCTAAGCCACTCACACACCCCCACCCACACATTCCCCACCTACACACACACATCTCCCACCCACACTCCATACTTCCCCCAACCACCACAATCCCCTGCTCACCCACACATATACCCCACCCATATGCACATTCCCCGCACCCATCACACACATCCCCCACACCACACACTATCCACCACCCATACCACCACAAACATACCCTCCACCCACACATCATTCACACATCCCCCGCCAACACACCGCACACATATCTCAAACCCACACAGAACACAGAGCTGATCCACGACCCTGGTGATCGCGTGAGATGGCGAAACATGACCGCCTACGCTTATAGGCATGGCACATGATGATGATGACCATCAGTAACATTAGATATGTGGATGATGCAGTGTTGATTGCAGACAATGAGCAAGTTCTGCAACATTTAGTAGATGCGGTTATTTCACACAGTGAAAAACTAGGGTTATAATTAAATTGTAAGAAGACACAGATTATGGTCGTCACTAGGAAATCAAAATACCACAATGTAATATACAGGTAAATTGTAATATTCTTAAACAAATGAATCTGTATAAATATCTCGGAATAATCATAACATCTGATGAGAGATGCCTTGAAAGATAAGAACAAGAATCGCCATGGAAAAGATTGCCTTTTGTAAATTGAAAAACAGTGACGAGTAAAACGGTATCAATCAATCGCAACGATAAAAAGAGTCAAAACAATGTTTTTCCGCAGTTAATTTTAATAATGAAACACGAACAATAGATTGCACGATTTATTGCCTGACATATTTTACTGCATATCAAGGTATTTAAACTCAAGGTATTTATCCAACTAATCTTTCAACGGTATGACATAATGCAACGTCTACAGGACCCGCATATTACATCAGTAGGCCGAACATTATGTGCTGCAATTCCAGTTATTTGGTACATAACCACACCTATTCCCACCCCAGCAGTAAAATAACTTGCCCCTCTGTACGCCAAATCCAATTTCATTTACCTATTCGCATGCAGGTGTCAATCTATCTACATTGGCAAAACAGAGAGACAAATAAACAACAGGGAGTAGAACACATACCAAACTGGATTGACAAGATACTACACAAAGGTGACGGGAGCCCTGACAGGCAGACACACCACAAAATTCCTGCGTTATCGATTGCACAGCACGTTTTGGAAACCGCTCACGTGATTGATAGAGACAATGTGTTTCGTGTGTTATTTATCACACAGCATAGTCCATTGTTAAAGTTCACAGAAGCCATCATGAATAATCTACATAGGCCGTTTTTGTGCAAACAGAAAAAAACATGACAGTCAGTTTAAAATTACCGTGGTAGACAATTGAAATTACTGTGTGGATATGCGTGTGTTTTAGCTTGAAGGATTTTGTCTAGTTAATTTAGTTTATGTTGTGTGATTTCAGCAATGTGTATCCGACGAGATGCAGCGAAATATGCCAGTCAATAAATCGTGTAATCTATTGTCTGTGTCTTCGTTATTCAAAGATAAAAAGAGTTTTGAAGTGTTGCATAGTGAGCCTGTACTGTTGTATGGATCTGAAGCGTGGACAGTGAGCTTGTACCGTTGTATGGATGTGAAGCATGGACAGTAAGCCTGTACTATTGTATGGATGTGAAGCATGAATAGTGAGCCTGTACTACTGTATGGACGTGAAGCGTGGAATTTGAGCAGATAAGCTGAAAACGTCCTCCAAAACAAAACAACACACAAGCCTTCAAATAATTAGAGGAATTAGGGACAGACAGTAAAGATTTGTAGATAACGATTATGATGAGAAATAAACTGGAAAATGGAGTGACAACTGGCAAGATCGATGGAAAAGTAGCAAGAGGAAATAGATAGATAAGTATCTAGATGGTTTGAGCACATGGTATAATCGAGAGAAACCTGACCCGTGACTCTGGTGAACGTATGAGATGGCGAGTGGTGATTCTCCACGCATATCCGTTACTTTTCTGTTATCTGTTGGAGTATCATCCTTGCACTTCGGACACGTCTATAGGTGCTCATACCCTCCTCCACCCCCCCATTATATGCAACCAGCGTCCGGCGTCTAATAGTGTCAGTGGTTTATGTGGCCCCTTGTTCTCCCGTTGCACCGCTCGTGTCTTGCCGTGCCAATTCTTACTCAGGGTATGACACGTAATGATGGTGTTGTATGCTAGTTGTATTTACAATCTCAGTGTATGCTAGTATATTTACAACTTAAAGATATGATGCCGGTCTCCCTGGCCAAGAGTTAGCAGCTTTCTCCGTAACCCCGAATACTCTCGTGGGTGACGTGAGCGCACGAGAATTGAAAGCGGTTCGAATCGCGCCAGTGAGTTATGAGAGTATGGAGCCGGTCGCTCATAAAGCAATGACAAACTGCTGAGCGTAATCTTGCCAAGAAATCAACAATCAGCTGAAAGATGTTGATGTTGACAGCGATGTCCTGTAAAGGATATGCAAAACATTTTTTCCAAAGATATGGTTATTACATCAGCAAGATCCCCGTTAGTGAACTATCATAAAAGAAAACATAAAACAGACGAGCAAACAACAGACTGTCAGCAGAAATATATGGTACATCGCATTTTATGACGTAGACAAAACCTGTTCCATAGTTACAGCAGTACAGTTAAGACAAGAAAGAAAGTGCACTCTCCTCACAACTCTTAGTGACAGACAGCAAGCAGAATATATCTACGTATTTCGTTATTATATCGGTGGACATGACCAGGTAAAACAAGAAATTAGAATCGACCAACAACTGACCGTGGTCGATCATGACATAGAGTAACGGCCAGGTGAGTGGTGTATGTTGTATCACTGTACAACTCCGGTATGCCATGCTACAAGAGTGCTTGCATTTCTGTTGTCTCATGGCTATTCTCTATACACAGTCGGATCTTTCTATATTTCTGTTTCTATAATGTTTTATGCTAAAAAGATGACATCAATGTGTTATTAACTTGCATTTCTTGATTTTCATTCCTTGACATACTCTACTTAAGAGTGGGTCGGGGCTGACTGATTAAACCCATCTGAGACGGGAATGTGGGTAACAACAGTAGGGGAATGCTGGACTATCGGTTACGTGGGTTTAAGGTTATGTTTTTATGTCTCTCTAGAGATTTCGGACTTCAGTATTCTGGATCAGCTCTGTTGATAATATTCCTTCATGTCATCAACGTTTATGTCTATCCAGCATAATTTCTCTGACTCTGTCTCTTTTCCCATTGATCTCCTACAGCTGTCAACGATGTTCTCCAATGCCTTTCTTCTCATCACTTGACATAACATAAGTTTGTCTCTTCTATATAATTGTATATAATGTTTTGTTTCATGAACCACTTTGAGACAATCGTTCTTATAGTTGTATATAATGTTATAGATTCATTGGCCACTTCAAGACAACATTCTTCTTCTTTAGTTCGCTAGAAATTTGTCTATAACTGCAATGTTGTCTCTTGTATGAATTTAACTGTCTTTTTTAGTTCACTCAGCAGTCCATAGGAGCTTATCTTCCACTATCGTTTCTCTAGGCCTGACGGTTTGCTTAGATGTGTCGTATTTTGGGAAGTTTTGGTGTATGCAGTTGTGAAATTATTGTCTCAGCCACTCCTACATTTTTAAATATAATAAAAATGCACCCCCTCGGCATTTGGTGCTTGAGAACGGCTAGAAAATAGAAATCGTATACACTGTTGAAAAACAACACTTGCACAGTCTGATGTCAGCGATCTGATGAAAATGTGGCCGAAGCCAATCCCAAGTGATTGTTGGTTAATTGGTTAAAGTCTGTCACATAGGTGACCGCTGCACCTGCCAGAATGACGTCTTTTTTTCCGCCAGGAGAGAACCCAGCTTCGATTGAAGCAAGGAGATGCATTAACATAAGTTATGTTAATTAGATAAGCTAAGGAAACGTCTGCAGACAATTCAAATATTAGTCGCAGTTGGCCGAGATTCTTTGTCAGGGAAGGATGTCAGTTCAGGAGAAATATGTATAGGTATATTATAATTCCTGAAGATATCGGTAAGTTGGTGATCATAATGAAAAGACTCAGATTATTAGATAGAATAGAAAGGATCTGAATTTATAGCAGACCTTTCTTTGTGATAAGAGAAGTCGAATTTTAGATCTGGGAGATTCTAAGAAGATATAGGTGATACTTTCTCTGACTTGGAGAATATTGAATGAATATCTTAATTGTTCAGTCCATTCACTTTGTGAGGGGTGAACTTCCCATTCTCTATTCATTCAGAGTCTTCATGTGTAGCTAATGATTAGGAAAAGAACTACCATGATACTTTTCTGGAATATTATTTGCGTTATTTTATGGATGATGCTTTTCAAAGCTATAATTTATATTCTCTTTATATTTATATGAAAAAGAGGTGAGTTTCTTTATATATGTAATGATGTATAAAGTACATATTAATGAGTGTTCTCTATAATATATAAATATGATGTGATGTTACATGGCGATTTATCCTGGAGAAAAGAGACAATGCGTTGCCTGTGTAATGGTATAATTCTTGCTGATAGATACATAGATAATCTCGGATCCAGGGCCTGGAGAACGCGAGAATGATTCACCTGTACAGCGCAGGAGTGAAGGAGACATATTTTGTCAATAAGACTTATGTCAGATGTTGGTGTGCAAATATGAGTCACATCCAAATTTTGGAGTGATTATACCCAACAGGGCAAGGTCTGGCTAGCTCGCCCATACGTAATAATCCCTTCAGTTATTCTATTTTTCTCTCTTTCCCTCTCTTCCCTCCTCTCTCTCTCTCTCTCTCTCTCTCTCTCTCTCTCTCTCTCTCTCTCTCTCTCTCTCTCTCTCTCTCTGCCCCCATTCCCCCCCCCCACCGCTCTTATTTTCAGTAAGTATGGATATTTGTTTTGGCACATGTTTTCAACATCGATGGTGGTCTTTTTGGCCTACACAGAGGTGTGGTCATTAATGCTGAATAATGTCATCATGGAGGGTCAAAGTCATCAATAAAAGATAAAGGGATTCGCCTTGCTACTGCTGATGGGAGTAATTCCATGGAACAATATTGACCCCTCCGATGTCTGTGGCAGAACAAATACAAGTCTTCAGATACCCTTGAGTAGTTGTTTCGTCTCTGAAGTGAGGTGACGTTCCTGGCTCTTCTGTCCTTTTGCCAGAAAACCTTTCTTATATCTAGTAGAACCTTACTCTATGACCTGTCTCCACCCCTAGGGAGTCTTATAAGCCATTTCTGGTTTTCTGTAGTAGTCGGTCTTGTCGAATATCTTTCTCCTTGTTCCGAATAAACTTTACCACAACAATAATCGACATATTTCACCACGTAAAGGCGTGGCATCCTGATTTCTGTGGTCCACCTAATGGCTGGTTTACCCCGTCTTCAGCACCTTTCCTTTGCTGGAGTAAGATGTGGTCTTGCGTGAGTATATATATATATATATATATATATATATATATATATATACACATATATATATAGCCTCGTGGCATGGTCGAGACAGAAACACAGAGCTGATCCACGACTCTGGTGATCGAGTCAGATGGCAAAACATGACCGCCCACGCTTACCGGCATGGCACATGATGATGATGATGATGATGATATATATATATATATATATATATATATATATATATATATATATATATATATATATATATATATATATATATATATATATATATATGCGCGTTCACACATGTTTTCAGACAATCACTCTTATAGTTGTATAAAATGTTCTACATTCTTTAGCAACTGTCAAGCAATCGTTCTTATTGTTGTATATAATGTTCTACTTTCATTAGCCATTGCAGACAATTGTTCTTATGGTTGTATATAATGTTCTACTTTCATTAGCCATTTTCAGACAATCATTCGTATGGTTGTATATGATGTTTTACTTTCATTAGCCACTGTCATACAATCGTTATTATAGTTGTATATAATGTTCTACTTTCATTAGCCACTGTCAGACAATCATTCTTATGGTTGTATATGATATTCTACTTTCATTAGCCACTGCCAGACAATCTTGAGTCAGGTCTTAGCCAGATATGACTGAGCTACCGTATGACAGTAGACGGTACTACCTGCTTTCTGTCAGCGCCGAATGTTGGGCGGCGCTTACCAAACTCGACACCCCACACTGTGCCAATGGCTTCGGAAGGAAGAGCGCAATTGGGAGGGTACAAGCCTTATCCTGATGCGAGGAAATGTAACTAAAGACAAAATGTCATGGCAGGGCTGACCAGGCCCTAAGCCTTGGTTGGCAGCTGGTCTAGGATCGAAGCTCCGACAGGCAGGCAGCTAGAGCATTGCTTTGCTGACCCGGCAGCTTCTGCAGTTTGTCTTGTTCCAGATGTAGAGGTGTTACCTTTCCTTTGGAGTAAACTAGGCGGGTCAAGAGAGGGATCTTGCTGCATGGGCACCACATGGTCTCTATATTTTAGCCCAGGCTTTGTGCTATGGAGAGGCAATAACTCCGTCCCTGGTCTTAACCGGTCTCGGAATCAAAATGAGAGGTAACTGTTACGGGTTATAAGTCCTTGTCAATTGGTGTAGACATGGGGCGCCACACGTTGCCTCTGACGGTGGGAGACACCTACAGGTGTCACTGATTAGTTACACATTCGCCTCAAGCTGGGTAGCCCCCGACCAATTGGGTGCTGATCCGCCACAGCTTGATCGCTTCAATGGGTGCTTGGGGCTAGGACTAAATCTGACTCGCAGGCTTTAAAACCAATGCACCAGGTACTAATAAAAAGAGAAATAGAAACCTCAAGCTACGGCTTCCAACATGGAACGTAAGAACCATGTGTCCAGGATTTCCCACTGACTTGACAAATATTGACGATGTGAGAAAAACGGCTGCGATTGATGCCGAACTCAATCGTCTTTACATTGATATTGCTGGCCTGCAGGAGACTCGCCTCGCCGAGGAAGGATCACCTAGGGAAAACAATTACACCTTTTCTTGGAAGAGTAGAGGGCAGGCAACAAAAAAAAAAAGGCAACATGGTGTGGGCTTTGCACTGAAGAATTCGCTACTGGGAATGATTGATATCCCAGCTGGAGGTAATGAAAGACTATTATTCCTGCGTTTGGCAACCTATTGTGGTTTTGCCACCATTATCACTGCATATGCACCGACACTCGCTTCATCTGATGATGTGAAGGTTACGTTCTCTGTGATTAAGGCAGTTCCAAAATCTGATTACATTTATTTGCTCCGTGATTTCAATGCTCGTGTGGGAAAGTTCATGGCTAGTGTGTCTTGGAAAATACAACATCGGTAGCGTGAATGAAATTGGACAAAGGCTGCTGGAGCATTGCACCTGAAATGACCTATGTATTACAAACTCCTTTTTTTTTAAACAAAAGAGCTGCATAAAGTCACATGGAAATATCCAAGATCCGGCCATTGGTATCATTATCACACGGAGACAACATGTGAACCATACATCATTGACTCGAAGTTACCACAGTGCTGACTGTGATACGGGTCATTCTTTGGTTGTTGCAAAGGTTAGACTGAAACCAAAGAGAATCTACACAGCTAAACACAAATCTAGCCCCAGGATTAATATTATTAACACTCACGATCCTGGAAAGTGCTTTGAGTTTCAACAGCAACTTGAAGACGCGTTCATTGATACATCAGGAAATTGTACAGTACGTGAAAAGTGGAGTAAATTTAAGGAAACTATTTATAAAACATCGGTAGGGGTTTACGGCACTGTGGATCATAAGAGGCAGGACTGGTTTGCAGCAAACAGCCAGGTACTGCAGCACTTGATTGATAAAAAGAAGATAGCTCTCTTGCTTGCTTGTGTTCGTTGGCTTGAGCTCCAACGCGAAGTACTGTATGTCGGATGAAGGCATCCTGTTGTCCAACATCAGTGTGATGTCATACAGGACCTGAGGTTTGCGTGAGTATCCGTTGTCCGATGTTTGGCTTATTGGTGTGCAGACTGGTGGTTCTTCGCGGTACAGGCAGACATTCTCCGACTTCGGAGGAATCGGCGATCCTACTGACTTTAGCCAGGACCCCGAAGAGACCTGTTGCCCAGGACGCTCGACGAGGACGCGTCAATAGGTCTTGGCCAATATATAACCCGGCCCTGGTACCTTGGAATCACCTCTGCGTCCCGATAGCTCTCTTAAGAAACAAGGAAAGAACACCGCGTAACACTCTCAGTGAGCTGAAGCAAGCTAAGAAGGATGTGCAAAAGGCTGCCAGGCAGTGTGCGAGTGACTATTGGATTAAGTTATACGAGTCAATTCAAATCGCAAGTGAAAAGGGAAACATCAGAAGCATGTATGAAGGGATAAAGAAAGCCTGTAGTCCAATGATCAAAAGAAGTGAACAAATGAAAACCTTGACTGGAGAAATCATCACTCATCTCGCCCCCCTTCCCCCCCCCCCCCCCCCGTGTCACTTATCTTGTACTTATAAGTGACACGTTGTCTGATATCTATATAATTAGTTTAAACTAATTCGTCAGAGACCTAAGGGAGTCAGGAAGTCGTCATGGTTTCTGTAAGTTGGGGTAGCAACTGTAGTTTGTAAAAGGTGTGATCTACTGTCGAAACACAAACCAAATGGTGTTTGTTCAGTTGTATATTCTTGGTCAGTTGACAAAGAATCTACATCTCTCACTCATTTCACTACTGGGGACTTGTGCTGGACCGAGGTTAACTATTGACTTATGTTATGTTGGGGGAGGGGGGACCCTCAAACTGAAACCCTCTCAAGACATGTGCCCACAGACAAACAGTCTCTTTTTACGGAGACTCATCAAGGGAAATATTATTACCCTTGGTCTCCCGCAAAATGGCTATTCAACCTATTGTCCATGATGTCTATACCCACTGTTAAACCCCTGTCTAGCTTCCGGTTTTTAAACAGTGATTCTATGTAGTATCAAGTGTTCCCCCATAGAAACTACTTATTTCCCCTTGTATATGTAGGATAATCTCCCATTTTCTTTATTAAGGGTGGATGTACTGTATCTGTTTTTGTGACGTTTGTGTGTGGTCTACTCGTAATAATTTGTGTGTTAATTACAAACATGGGTGTATGTTTATAATACGTATAGTAAATTTCTCTAAGTGTCATTAGTTTGGTTCTCACAGTTCATGAATGATTGCATATTCATAATTCATGGGATGGATTACCGAACTATGATCCTTAGATACACACTTATTAGTGTCGTGTAGTTGTGACAGTTGCACATATAAAATTGGCACAAATCACATGTGTTGCAAGTACGAATACAATATATAACATTGAGTCACATGTGCGCAACATTTTGCACACCGTCTTACAGTCCCTCAATTTTAATACATTTATAGTGTCTTTCGTACACCTTTTACTCACGCAATCAAACTACATTTCATATTAAAATTATACATAAAGTTAAGGTAATACGTATTAGGTTAAGGTAATAAGTATTAGGTTAAGGTTGTATTATACCCTTGAAAAACTGAATTTATCAGTTAGGAAAAATTTACTGAGGACGGCTTATACCCTGTAAGCTCTGGCTACAGTTTTAACTCTTTAGTAATTAAATATATACAATATGATTTATACAGCATTAAAAGTTTAAATGCAAAAAACAATCGTAAATTCACAATTCGCATGGTCATCAAGAAGTCAAGTACTAAGTTACTAATGAAATAAGAATAATATGTTTGTTATGTGTTTTCTGTGGAAAAATCTATCTATTATGCTATTCGAAATCAATACATAACTACTTAAGTAACTAAATAAATAAATGAATAGATAATGAAATAACTATTAATGATCTATTTGCGTATGATTTCGAAGAATAACTGTCCTGTTGCTATTCGTGAAACGAAATAAAATATCACAACTAATTAACATGTTGTGAGGCGATCGGTTGGTCTAGTGGACTGGTGTGTCTGGCATTCTTGCAAGCAGATCAGCTAAAATGTTGTCGACTAATTTTACATGACGTATTGTAAAGGAGTAGTCCTGGAGCAGCAAGGCCCATCTAGCAATACGATTGTTCTTCGGCCTTCCTTGCTGGATGACTAGCAAAGGCGAGTTATCAGACTCGATGAAAAAGTGCGTGCCTGCTAAATATTTGGAGAGTTTAGTGTTGCTATGTACCACAGATAAGCATTCGAGCTCCACTATGCTAAAACGACTCTCCGCTGGTGTTAGCTTTCTACTGACATAAATCACTGGGTGGTCTATTCCATCGCATCGCTGAAGCAATACAGAGGCGACGGTGGTGCTGATGAAGAAAATGAAGAAAAATCCATTCATAAAGGCCTAAAGGTGTGGAGAAGGTTGTCAGATGAATAGAGTCTTCTTCCATAGGTATCTGCCAATAACCTTCGGTCAGATCTAATTTGGAAAAAAATTGTCGACTTCGTCATGTTCAGAATTAGATCATCGCAGTTTGGAAAGGGTTCCGCATCAGATTTTGTCACAGAGTTTAGTTTCTTATAGTCGATACATAATCTAATAATTCCGTCCTTCTTCTTGACTAAGACTATCCGTGAAGTGTATTTCGACTGAGATTTTCTGATAATTCCGTGTGTTCCTAAGTCAAGAATCTTTTTGTCAAGTCAGTCTTTGTAGTTTAAAGGGATAGAATAATGTTTGCACTTGATAGGTGTCGTGTCTGTCAGAATAATGTTATGTGGATCTTGTCTGTCTTTCCATGTGTGTCAGAGAAGATCGTCCTATAGTCCTGTTTCTGAACGTCAGTGAGTTTAGAGCAAATCTTTATGTCTTTTGTCGATCCTATGTTGTCAACTGTGATTGGTTGATTGATTTAGGGACCGACATCACAGCATTCAGGGCATTCCCATAAGCGCTCCGTCCCCATCCTCAGCAGCCAGCGAAGATTTCCAACACTAATAGTACCAGTAGCAATCTGATTATATGTCCATCTCGCATTTCCTCTGAGTGTCGATCGTCGACCAGATTCCCTCGTCACCCCTCGCTGTCGCATTCTTGCCAGACCATGGTGATACAATTGTTCCTCCGAGGTGTACACGTGCTCTCACAAAGCCGCAACCACATCTTCCTTATAATGCATCAATACTCCACCAAAAGGTTTCTGAGACGGATGTTGCGAATTCCTTGGACTGCCAGAGTAACTAACGACGACTGCCTGAAACAGGCTAATGAAACTAGAACATTATATACAACAATAAGACAGAGACAAACAGCTTTCCTCGGTCATGTGATGAGAAGAGAGGCATTGAAGAACATCGTAACAACAGGAAAGATCGAGGGGAAGAGAGGCAGAGGTAGACCAAGAGAAGTGATGCTGGATGGATTGAGACGGTGGCATGGAGGAATATCAGCAGCAGAGTTGATCCAGAAAACCAAAGACCGAGATCTATGGAGAGCCATGAACGCCTACGCCAGCCGGCACGGCACTTGATGATGATGACTCCACCAAGTTTTTCAGAGCCAGCCAATCTGTCCGCCTGTTCATTCCCCAACACACCAGCATGCCCTGGAGAAAAGATCCAGATGATGCTTGTCACCCGTGACTTCCGAAGCAAAGCAAACCACTCTGCCCGAAGCTTGCCTGTTTTCACCCTACTCAGCATGCTTTCTGAGTCAGTTACAATCACGATGTGTGTGTGTGTATCGTATTCTCCATCCAGCGGAAAGCTGCCCTGACCGCCCCACCTCCATTCTTAAGTTAGATGTTGTGGTATCATATGCCAGGCTCTCGTGCACCAAACGGCGCCATTAGCTTTTGCTTAGAACCCCCAGGCACTTCTCCTGCCTCTCAACACTGAACCATCTGTGTATATAATCACATCACCCGGGCGAGCATTATCCTGAAATAGTTGCTGGATTTCCACTTCCGTGGCCCCTGCTGACCACTCCCTGCACTTTCAGCTCAATGTGATTATAGCTTTGCACAAGTATGACTGCTCCGCTGGCACTCTGACCGACTCCTCACCTCGCCTGATGTTCTCCAAGATGCACACCTGTCTGATCGTATCATCCGCCTGAGCCATCCATGATTTCCCTCTTATCAGTCGCTGACCCTTAACTACGGCCAGCGCCTCATGCAACGGGTGATCTGTGTCAGCAACTACTCTGAGGTATGCCTTCGCCTACATCACCTTGAGCAACAGTCGGCAACCAAGGATTAACGCATACACACTACAGGGGTGTCTCTGATGCATCCCATAATGACCAGCATAGCTTCGTTCTGCATGATCTCGAATTTCACCATTTGACATTTTGCGACAATGAGCAGTCCTAGTCCATAACCAATCACTGAGAGAATCAAGTGCTGGTATAGTTTGAAAAGAAGTCTCTTCTCTGTTTCCATTGCAGCCATAGTTTTAAATGCATTGAGTCCCTTTTGAGATCTTGTCACAACCGACTCCACATTGTCTTTGAAGGACAGGCTCCTGTCAAATGTGATTCCCAGATACTTCAGTTTGATCTCTCTGTTGACGCTTCTACCATCTATCGTGAGGCTTGGGACATCAGTTCTCACAATCCTGTTGTCCAGAGAGCACCACAAAACAGCTGCCTTTTCCGAGTGGATGACAGCACTCATTTCAGTGCAACTGTCAATCACTTTGTCTACTGTCGCCTGTAGCTACTAGACTGTTTGCTCCCCATCACTTCCCTGCCTATATGCAAGAATATCATCTGCATATGTTAGTATCCTTCCAACCCCTGGTGCTTCTAGGTTTGCAATCTTGCTCGTATACACGTTAAAGAGCACCGGTGAGAATGCATATCACTGTGGCAGTTCCGGGGTTAAAATATGTGGCTCAGAGGTCCATGCACCCAGACGGAGAGCAACCCGACGAGAATGCAGGACGGTTGCTATCCAGTTCACTAACCAGGGATTTACCCCTTCTCCATCAGTGCAGTCATCAAAATATCATAGCGAACTCTGTTGTACGCATCCTCGAGATCATGCCCTGCCGCCATCGTTTCCTGTCTATTCTGGAACCCATCATAAACGTCAAAGGTAAAAGTGGCTGCATTTGACCAGGTATCTTTTCCTGGCCTATAGCTCCCCAGGCCTCTTGGAAGAAGCTTCCCTCTTTCCAAAAGCTCTTGCAGCTTGACGGCGACTATCTTCTCTAAACCTTCCCAAATGTATTTTGAAGGGTGATGATCCTAAAGCCGCTAAGCTTTGAATGTCCTTTGAATGGTTTTGGGAGAGGGATGAGATAGCTATGTAACTATTCCTGCGGTACTGCTGCTGTCCTAATGCTTTGGTTAAAGCAGTCGGTCATCTCCTTCAGGTCTACATCGCTCAAAACCTTCATTTTTCAAAATATGTTTAACATGATATCTTCATAATACATATTCTCCATTGTGCCAGATAACACCTCTCTAACAGCATCCCTGGTATCCGCATCATTATGATTGGTCTGCTCTAAAAATCTCTGGAGAAACACCTCCCCTTTCTCTTTGTCTGTTGTCACGCGCACACCATCCTCTCTATTAATTGCTAACACTATCATACTGTCAGCGCCGAATGTTGGGCGGCGCTTACCAAACCCGACACCCCACATTGTGCCAACGGCTTGGGGCGGAAGAGCGCAATTGGGAGGGTACTAGTCTTATCCTGGTGCGAGGAAATGCAACCCAAAGACAAAATAAGTCATGGCAGGGCAGATCAGGCCCTAAGCCTTGGTTGGCAGCTGGTCTAGGATCGAAGCTCCGACAGGCGGACAGTTAGAGCATTGCTTTGCTGATCTGGCAGCTTCTGCGGCTTGTCTTGTTCCAGATTATAGGTGTCAACTTTCCTCTGGAGTGAACTAGGCAGGCCGAGAGAGGGATCATGCTGCATGGGCAACACATGGTTTCTTTATTTTAGCCCAGGCTTTGTGCTATGGAGAGGCAATAACTCCATCCCTGGTCTTAACCGGTCTCGGAATCAAAGCGAGAGGCAACTGTTACGGGTTATAAGTCCTTGTCAGTTGGCGTAGACATGGGGCGCCACGCGTTGCCTCTGACGGTTGGAGACACCTACAGGTGTCACTGATCAGCTACCGCCCGCCTCAAGCTGGGCAGCCCCCAGCCAATTGGGTGCTGATCCGCCACAGGCTGCCTGCTTCAATGGGTGCTTGGGGCTAGGACAAAATCTGAAGCGCAGGCTGTAAAACCAATGCACCAGGTGCTAATAAAAAGAATAGACACCTCAAGCTACGGCTTGCAACCTGGAACGTGAGAACCATGTGTCCAGGATTTTCCACTGACTTGACAAATATTGACGATGTGAGAAAAACGGCTGTGATTGATGCTGAACTCAATCGTCTTAACATTCATATTGCTGGCCTGCACGAGACTCGCCTCGCTTAGGAAGGGTCACTCAGGGAAAACAATTACACCTTTTTTTGGAAGGGAAGAGGGCAGGCAGAAAAAAGGCAACATGGTGTGGGCTTTGCAGTGAAGAATTCGCTACTGGGAATGATTGATATCCCAGCTGGAGGTAATGAATGATTATTATCACTGCGCTTGGCAACCTCTTGTGGATTTGCCACCATTCTCACTGCATATGCACCGACACTCGCTTCCTCTGATGATGTGAAGGATACGTTCTACGGGCAGCTAGACTCTGTGATCAAGGCAGTTCCAAAATCCGACTACATTTATATGCTCGGTGATTTCAATGCTCGTGTGGGCAAGGACTCGAGTTCATGGCCAGTGTGCCTTGGAAAATACAACATCGGTCGCATGAATGATAATGGGCAAAGGCTGCTGGAGCATTGCACTAGAAATGACCTATGTATTACAAACTCCTTTTTTAAAACAAAAGAGATGCATAAGGTCACATGGAAACATCCAAGATCCAGCCATTGGCACCTGCTGGACTTCATTATCACATGGAGACAACATCTGAACCATACATCATTAACTCGAAGTTACCACAGTGCTGACTGTGATACAGATCATTCTTTGGTTGTTGCAAGGGTTAGACTGAGACCAAAGAGAATCTACACAGCCAAACACAAGTCTAGCCCCAGGATTAATATTACTAACACTCACGATCCTGGAAAGTGCTTTGAATTTCAACAGCAACTTGAAGACGCTTTCAATGATACATCAGAAAATTGTATAGTAAATGATAAATGGAGTAAACTTAAGGAAACTATTTATAAAACAGCGGTAGGGGTTTACGGCACTGTGGATCATAAGAGGCAGGACTGGTTTGCGGCAAACAGCCAGATATTGCAGCCCTTGATTGATAAAAAGAAGACAGCTCTCTTAAGAAACAAGGAAAGACCAACACGTAACACTCTGAGTGAGCTGAAGCAAGCGAGGAAGGATGTACAAAAGGCTGCCAGGCAGTGTGCGAATGACTATTGGATCGAGTTATGTGAGTCCATTCAAATCGCAAGTGATAAGGGAAACATCAGAAGCATGTATGAAGGGATAAAGAAAGCCTGTGGTCCAATGATCAAAAGAAGTGCACCGCTGAAAACCTTGACTGGAGAAATCATCACTGATAAGAAACAGCAGATGGATAGATGGGTCGAGCACTATTTAGAGCTTTACTCAAGTGAGACCAAGCTAGCGGATGATGCCCACAACGCCATAGAGGCCCTGCCAACTCTTGACCACCTGGACACACTTCCCACTATAACAGAAGTTAAGTGTGCTATAAATGAGTTTGCATCTGGCAAGACTCCAGGTAAGGATGGGATTCCAATAGAGGTAATCAGGAGTGGGCAAGACACACTCGTTCTACAGATCCACCAGCTAATAGAGCTATGCTGGCGAGAAGGACAAGTCCCACAGGATTTCAAAGATTCAAACATCATAACGCTGTACAAGAACAAGGGAGATCGGAGAGACTGTAACAACTATAGGGGTATCCCACTTCTGTGGGAAAGTATTTGCCAGAATTGTCCTGCACAGACTTCAAGTCCTGGGAGATCAAGTCTACCCCGAACCACAGTGCGGCTTCCATCAGAACCGGTCTACGATTGATATGATATTCTCATTGCGACAGATGCAAGATAAATGCCGGGAACAAAATCAGCCACTGTTTATTGCCTTCATCGACCTCACAAAGGCATTCGATTTGGTCAGTCGTGAGGGTCTGTTCAAAGCACTAAAGAAGATTGGCTGCCCACCAACTCTTCTGTCCATTGTGGAATCGTTCCACACAGGCATGAAGGGTATAATCAAGTGTGATGGCTCAACTTCAGAAGAGTTTGAAATCAAGAGTGGAGTTAAGCAAGGTTGTGTACTACCCCCAACCCTCTTTGTGATATACTTTTCACTTCTACTGAAATATGACTTTCGTGATCAGGATGACGGTATATACATTCACTCACGCTCAGATGGTGGCCTCTATAATGCTCAGAGATTGAAGGCCAAGACCAAAATTAGCAGGGTACTAATCAGAGAGTTGCTTTTTGCGGATGATGCTGCGATTACGACCCACTCTGAGGAAGAATTACAACATCTACTATCTGCATTCTCCAATGCTTGTTCTGAATTTGGTTTAACAATTAACAAAAAGAAGACACAGATTATGTCACAAGGTGCACATGGTGTACCATCAATCTTTATTGACGACGCCGACCTGAAGATAGTAGACCATTTTACATATCTAGGATCAGAGGTAAATAGCAAATTATCCCTCGATCAGGAAATCAACATCAGGATAGGCAAGGCAGCAACAACAATGAACATGTTAGCAAAAAGAGTCTGGGAGAACAGGAAGCTTACTGCCAAAACAAAAGTCCTCGTCTACCAAGCCTGTGTCCTTAGTACTCTTCTTTATGGCAGTGAAACCTGGACAAATTACTCACGCCAAGAGAAACGTTTAAACAGCTTTCATATGCGGTGTCTGCGAAGAATACTTGGTATTAAGTGGCAAGACAAAATCACAAATACTGAAGTATTGGAAAGATCAGGTTGTGTGACGGTGTATTCCATGCTCAGTCTTCGTAGACTTAGATGGATAGGACACGTTAGGAGGATGGATGATGGTAGAATACCAAAGGACATCTTTTTTGGTGAATTACAGACGGGTAGGAGATCTCAGGGTCGGCCTCTACTACGATACAAAGATGTGTGTCAAGCGGGACATGATTGATACAGGCATTGATAATGCACATTGGGAGCACGTCGCCGCTGAACGTGTTGCATGGAGGGCAACTATCAGAAATGGAATAAAGACAAAGGAGAAAATGATTGCAGATAAAGCACACACAGAGCGTGAGAGACGTAAGATGGTGCAAAATGGTGGAAATGACCATGTTTTCACATGCACCTACTGTGGGCAAACATTTGCAGCAAGAATTGGCCTTACCAGCCACACTCGCCACCGCCATGGATCGAAGTTATTAAGCCTTTTTGAAGCACAATGTACCAAACTATCTCTGTCAAGACGGAAAGGTGCCAATGATATCATAGGCCGATCTTTTCTTTGCAGTTGTCTGTGCAGTTTCCAGAATTTTCGCGTTTTATCACCTCCAATCTCCTTCATAAAACATTCCCATTTTACTTTCTTGGCCTCTGCAGCACAGCGCTTGAAAGCCTCCACCTTTTCTTTCTTGACATTTTCGGCTGTGTCCACTTCCTCTCGTGAGCTTCATGGTGTCTGTCGCACTTACCCTAGCTGCTTCACTGCAGCTCTCTTTGCTTTCCAAGCATTGTCTACTTCTGGGGTCCACCATGAGGGCTGCAAAAAAAAAGGGGTTTTAACAGTCCTGTTGCATGCCCCCTGTCTGAGGCGTCCAAGAAGGCCGTCGGTCCACTCATACCAGAAGGTCTTGCGCCCTCCCGCAGCCTTAACTTTCCTGGATTTAGAGATCAGGACTGAGCATGCCATGTGATAACTCCCATGGTCATTCAAAACAGTCCACTTTACATCAAGGACTGATGATTGGGAGACAAGTGCCAAGTCAATAGCAGTGTCTACATCGCAAGGCTTCATTGCCATTCTAGTCGGTTTACCATCATTTATGCAGACCCCATCGGAGTCCACCATGGCATCCGCAAGGGCAATTCCCTGTCGGTTTTCTCCACTACTGTCCCAATCTCTGTTCCTTGCATTGAAGTCTCCACATATGAGTAGCCTATCACCTGGTAATTCCTCCAGTTCCTTAAGCCAGTCCCAGTGTTCCTTTCTGACAAATCAGTCAACTGTGGCATATACTTTTATCATGTTCCAACTTAAGCCACCAAACTCAATTTCTATACCCTGGACCTCTCTTGCACTGTGATTCCATTGGCTCAAGTCAAGTACCACATGCTTCACTCCTTTCTTCACCAACAGACCTTGCCCATGTCTCTTCTTCCCAGTGGGGTTTATATAACTGACATACCCAGGGCAATGGTATTTGTCTGCATTTAACTCCTGGAACATGAGGACATCGAAATCATATATTAGCCTCTCCAATACAGGACCTTTCTGCCTGGCACTACGACAGATCCAGTATCCCACTCTTAAATTGTTGAACCCTAGTCTCTCCACTTTTCGTCTTGTTCTCCTGCGCCTGCTCTCCTATTTCTATGTCTTCCTCTCACACCATTTCCTCGCCTTCTCCTCCTTACTCTCTCTTCGCTAGCCTCTGAAAGATGTGTCAAGCGCAGAGCACGCGCTCCCTAGCTCCAGCGACAATTCCCGTGTTTAATTAAACCCATAAAGAAAGTTTTGATATTGCAGAAATAACAGGTCGCCCTAGCATTGTCTGCTTACTAGGGAATGGGCAGGGGATGTCCCTCAGGAGTTCATACGCCTGGCGCCGCCCCGCCCGCATACCAGACGTTCCACGTTCACGACCAACTCACCCGTGGCCATTCAGTCCTCGGCACGTCGTCCACCTTAAACTTAGGGGTATATAATCGGAGTTTTCCATCTCCTAGATTGGCCGCTGTAATAGCTAATGGGCCCAATCCACCCGGGGGCAAGAGGTTCCAGCGACTCATTCCTGGCGAACACATTAGATTCAGGTATACAGGGAACACAACCAATGACAAACAATATATATCAAATTGTACATAGCTAAAGTCACTACCCAATGGAAACATAACTCTCGACGGTAGATAGTTAAGCACCAAACAAAGCATTGATGGCATCAGTAATCTGGTTAACTACATACGCTGAGCTCTGCAGTACAACATGCTGACGTATAGCACTGACCAGATCACACACTGACACAACCAGGACAACACACATGACTTCTGCCGTATGTCAATAGACGAGGTAGAATTTATAAATTCGCCTTGTGTTTTTAAAGCCAAATATTCTAGCTAAAGTGCATTTAGATTTTGTAACCGGCAACTTGGGTGCATTGGAGGTTCGCTTGGAAGTTGTAACCAGAGTTTCATTCAGAATGTCCAGATGTTGTATCAAGGGCTTGTCGTCGAACATGCTCGGCTCTCGGATGGCGTCCAGGACTTTCCCCAAAGGAGTAGATTCTTAACATTGGCAGGATTTTTATAACCAGGCTCTCACATAGATTAGAATATCGCTGGCAGTCCACTGTCGCAAACTGACCGCTGTCTTGTTGTCTTGTCGCCCTTTTGAAATTGCTTATATTGATGTTACCAAAAGCAACCACTGCATCGCCAACAGCCCCACCAGGATACGATACACAACCCCATCTAGTGCGTTAAATAACATCAATCCAAAAAGTAATAATTATCATTAAAAAAAAAATTAATCATGATCGATCTTCCCTCAACCCGATGCCTTTCCACAACATGCTCAGGTGGCAATGTGTTCCAAGCACTGATTAGATGTTACAAAAACAAAACACATTACCCCCAGAACCCTGCAGGAATTCAGCAACTCGAACAAAAATTGCACTACCTAACAGGTGTTGATCCTTCTTATCAATCCCTGTCAAAAACAATTAACGACAGTAATGATAATTGCTAATAACGGTCATGCAAACAGGAGCAACTAATTAGTTCCGTTATTACAAATTATTAATTTTATAACAATAAATGTAAAAAGAAATATCATGCAAACAACAATAAAACCTAGTAAATATCATGCCATAATCATGCAGAAAATCGACAACATTAAACCTCAATATTAATATGAAGTTTAAATAATAAACAATCAATTGCTTCATAGACTTCATAATTACAATCCAAATTCTCTATTATTAATATTAATATAGGAACAATAAAACTGAAACCAAATAAATTTTATATTATTAATTTCATGCATCTTCCATCAATAACCAATAAATTCTAATGACTCTTAAAACGTATTCTCAGATTACTAACTATGTTTTATTTATTATTACAATATTTATTCACAAGAAATTTTTTTTCAATAATAATAATAATAATAATAATAATAACAATAATAATAATAACAATAATATATTTAACTTTTAAGATTTTATAACATAATATACAACAAATTAAATTCTCTAATTTGGTGTAACTAATAATTATAAAGATTGTATGTTTACTATTAGTTCATTGTCGATTATATTAAGTAACTATTCTAACAATTCATCATTGGCACCTTTCCGTCTTGACAGACGATAGTTTGGTACAATGTGCTTCAAAAAGGCTTAATAACTACGACCCATGGCGGTGACGAGTGTGGCTGGTAAGGCCAATTCTTGCTGCAAATGTTTGCCCACAGTAGATGCATGTGAAATCATGGTCATTTCCACCATTTTGCACCATCTTACGTCTCTCACGCTCTGTGTGTGCTTTATCTGCATTCATTTTCTCTTTTCTCTTTATTCCATTTCTGATGTTTGCCCTCCATGCAACACGTTCAGCGGCGACTTGCTCCCAATGTGCATTATCAATGCCTGTATCAATCATGTCCCGCTTACACACATCTTTGTATCGTAGTAGAGGCCGACCCTGAGATCTCCTACCCGTCTGTAATTCATCCAAAAAAGATGTTCTTTGGTATTCTACCATCATCCATCCTCCTAACATGTCCTATCCATCTAAGTCTACGAAGACTGAGCATGGAATACACCGTCACACAACCTGATCTTTCCAATACTTCAGTATTTGTGATATTTGTCTTGCCACTTAATACCAAGTATTCTTCGCAGACACCGCATATGAAAGCTGTTTAAACGTTTCTCTTGGCGTGAGTAAGTTGTCCAGGTTTCACTGCCATAAAGAAGAGTACTAAGGACACAGGCTTGGTAGACGAGGACTTTTGTTTTGGCAGTAAGCTTCCTGTTCTCCCAGACTCTTTTTGCTAACATGTTCATTGTTGTTGCTGCCTTGCCAATCCTGATGTTGATTTCCTGATCGAGGGATAATTTGCTATTTACCTCTGATCCTAGATATGTAAAATGGTCTACTATCTCCAGTTCGGCGTCGTCAATAAAGATTGATGGTACACCATGTGTCACCTTGTGACATAATCTGTGTCTTCTTTTTGTTAATTGTTAAACCAAATTCAGAACAAGCATTGGAGAATGCAGATAGTAGATGTTGTAATTCTTCCTCAGAGTGGGTCGTAATCGCAGCATCATCCGCAAAAAGCAAATCTCTGATTAGTACCCTCCTAATTTTGGTCTTGGCCTTCAATCTCTGAGCATTATAGAGGCCACCATCTGAGCGTGAGTGAATGTATATACCGTCATCCTGATCACGAAAGGCATATTTCAGTAGAAGTGAAAAGTATATCCCAAAGAGGGTGGGGATAGTACACAACCTTGCTTAACTCCACTCTTGATTTCAAACTCTTCTGAAGTTGAGCCATCAAACTTGATTATACCCTTCATGCCTGTGTGGAACGATTCTACAATGGACAGAAGAGTTGGTGGGCAGCCAATCTTCTTTAGTGCTTTGAACAGACCCTCACGACTGACCAAATCGAATGCCTTTGTGAGGTCGATGAAGGCAATAAACAGTGGCTGATTTGTTCCCGGCATTTTTCTTGCATCTGTCGCAATGAGAATATCATATCAATGGTAGACCGGTTCTGACGGAAGCCGCACTGTGATTCGGGGTAGACTTGATCTCCCAGGACTTGAAGTCTGCGCAGGAACAATTCTGGCAAATACTTTCCCAACAATACACAGAAGTGAGATACCCTATAGTTGTTACAGTCGCTCCGATCGCCCTTGTTCTTGTACAGCGTTATGATGTTTGAATCTTTGAAATCCTGTGGGACTTGTCCTTCTCGCCAGCATAGCTCTATTAGCTGGTGGATCTGTAGAGCGAGTGTGTCTTGCCCACTCCTGATTAACCTCTATTGGAATCCCATCCTTACCTGGAGCCTTGCCAGATGCAAGCTCATTTATAGCACACTTAACTTCTGTTATAGTGGGAAGTGTGTCCAGGTGGTCAAGAGTTGGCAGGGCCTCTATGGCGTTGAGGGCATCATCCGCTAGCTTGGTCTCACTTGAGTAAAGCTCTAAATAGTGCTCGACCCATCTATCCATCTGCTGTTTCTTATCAGTGATGATTTCTCCATGTCAAGGTTTTCAGCGGTGCACTTCTTTTGATCATTGGACCACAGGCTTTCTTTATCCCTTCATACATGCTTCTGATGTTTCCCTTATCACTTGCGATTTGAATGGACTCACATAACTTGATCCAATAGTCATTCGCACACTGCCTGGCAGCCTTTTGTACATCCTTCCTCGCTTGCTTCAAGCTCACTCAGAGTGTTACGCGTTGGTCTTTCCTTGTTTCTTAAGAGAGCTATCTTCTTTTATCAATCAAGGGCTGCAGTATCTGGCTGTTTGCCGCAAACCAGTCCTGCCTCTTATGATCCACAGTGCCGTAAACCCCTACCGCTGTTTTATAAATAGTTTCCTTAAGTTTACTCCATTTATCATTTACTATACAATTTTCTGATGTATCATTGAAAGCGTCTTCAAGTTGCTGTTGAAATTCAAAGCACTTTCCAGGATCGTGAGTGTTAATAATATTAATCCTGGGGCTAGACTTGTGTTTAGCTGTGTAGATTCTCTTTGGTCTCAGTCTAACCCTTGCAACAACCAAAGAATGATCTGTATCACAAGTCAGCACTGTGGTAACTTCGAGTTAATGATGTATGGTTCAGATGTTGTCTCCGTGTGATAATGAAGTCCAGCTGATGCCAATGGCCGGATCTTGGATGTTGCCATGTGACCTTATGCATCTCTTTTGTTTTAAAAAAGGAGTTTGTAATATATAGGTCATTTCTAGTGCAATTCTCCAGCAGCCTTTGCCCATTATCATTCATACGACCGATGTTGTATTTTCCAAGGCACACTGGCCATGAACTCGAGTCCTTGCCCACACGAGCATTGAAATCACCGAGCATGATAAATGTAGTCGGATTTTGGAAACTGCCTTGATCGCAGAGTCTAGCTGCTCATAGAACGTATCCTTCACATCATCAGAGGAAGCGAGTGTCGGTGCATATGCAGTGAGAATGGTAGGCAAATCCACAAGAGGTTGCCAAGCGCAGTGATAATAATCTTTCATTACCTCCAGCTGGGATATCAATCATTCCCAGTAGCGAATTCTTCACTGCAAAGCCCACACCATGTTGCCTTTTTTCTGCCTGCCCTCTTCCCATTCCAAAAAAAGGTGTAATTGTTTTCCCTGAGTGACCCTTCCTCAGTGAGGCGAGTTTCCTGCAGGCCAGCAATATCAATGTTAAGACGAGTGAGTTCAGCATCAATCACAGCCGTTTTTCTCACATCGTCAATATTTGTCAAGTCAGTGGAAAATCCTGGACACATGGTTCTCACGTTCCAGGTTGCAAGCCGTAGCTTGAGGTTTCTATTATTCTTTTTATTAGTACCTGGTGCATTGGTTTTACAGCCTGCGATTCAGATTTTGTCCTAGCCCCAAGCACCCATTGAAGCAGGCAGGCTGTGGTGGATCAGCACCCAATTGACCGGGGGCTGCCCAGCTTGAGGCGGGCGGTAGCTGATCAGTGACACCTGTAGGTGTCTCCCACCGTCAGAGGCAAGCGCATGGCGCCCCATGTCTACGCCAACTGACAAGGACTTATAACCCGTAACAGTTGCCTCTCGCTTTGATTCCGAGACCGGTTAAGACCAGGGATGGAGTTATTGCCTCTCCATAGCAAAAAGCCTGGGCTAAAATAAAGAAACCATGTGTTGCCCATGCAGCATGATCCCTCTCTCGGCCTGCCTAGTTCACTCCAGAGGAAAGTTAACACCTATACATCTGGAACAAGACAAGCTGCAGAAGCTGCCGGATCAGCAAATCAATGCTCTAACTGTCCGCCTGTCGGAGCTTCGATCCTAGACGAGCTGCCAACCAAGGCTTAGGGCCTGGTCTGCCCTGCCATGACTTATATTGTCTTTGGGTTGCATTTCCTCGCACCAGGATAAGGCTTGTACCCTCCCAATTGCGCTCTTCCTCCCGAAGCCGTTGGCACAATGTGGGGTGTCGGGTTTGGTAAGCGCCGCCCAACATTCAGCGCTGACAGAAAGCAGGTAGTACCGTCTACTGTCATACGGTAGCTCAGTCATATCTGACTAAGACCTGACTGACTCTCACAAATAATTCTAACAATTAAGCTGTATGTTTATATTAGTTCGGCCACTATAACAACCAAAACTCTGTAAAAAAAAACTGTATAATCTTCTAAAAAAATCAATAACTAAATATCTTCACATAAAAAAGATGGTAACTATCATATTACTATTACTAGTTCTATCTTACTTATTTTTATATTACTAATTTATAAATTAATATTTTTATATATTTCTATTTTAATATAACCATTTATTTAATACTCGCTGACTCGGCCCGGCTTCGCCCAGGCCCTTGCGGGGATCTATCTATCTATCTATCTATCTATCTATCTATCTATCTATCTATCTATCTATCTATCTATCTATCTATCTATCTATCTGTCTGTCTGTCTGTCTGTCTGTCTGTCTGTCTGTCTGCTTTTTGTCTGTCTGTCTGTCTGTCTGTCTCTCTGACCCGGCCCAGCTTCACCCAGCTCCTGGTGGGGAGCATCTAATTTAATTCATATAAGTAGTCATATAAACTCCCGTTCCCGACTATCTGTCTGTCTATCTGTCTGTCTGTCTGTCTGTCTGTCTGTCTGTCTGTCTGTCTGTCTGTCTGACCCGGCCCGGCTTCACGCAGTCCCTGGTGGGGAGCATCTCATTTAATTCATATAAGTAGTCATATAAGCTCCGGTTCCCGATCCCGACTATCTGTCTGTCTGTCTGTCTGTCTAACCCGGCCCGGCTTCGCGCAGTCCCTGATGGGGAGCATCTCATTTAATTCATATAAGTAGTCATATAAGTTCCCGTTCCCGACTGTCTGTCTGTCTGTCTGTCTGTCTGTCTGTCTGTCTGTCTGTCTGTCTGTCTGTCTGTCTGTCTGTCTGTCTGTCTGTCTGTCTGACGACCCGGCCCGGCTGTTTGTCTGTCTGTCTGTCTGTCTGTCTGACGACCCGGCCCGGCTGTCTGTCTGTCTGTCTGTCTGTCTGTCTGTCTGTCTGTCTGTCTGCCTGCCTGCTCGTCCGTCCGTCCGTCTCTCCCTCCGTCTATCCCTCTCTCTCTCTCTCTTTCTCTCTCTCTCTCTCTCTCTCTCTCTCTCCCTCTCTCTCTCTCTATCTATCTATCTATCTATAGCCAGGGGACTTAACCTAAGATATAGCAATGCTACTAAAAGTTATGTCCCTTTATATATTTTTTCTTGTGTTAAGTCATGTAATTTAATTATTAAATTTTACTAAGTAAATAGCTAATTCTACACTAACAAACTATTACAGTTGGTTGCACGGGAATGAAAAGAAGACGTGTAGAAAATCTCATCTAAATTGGATGGACCGTTATCGAACGCATCCAATACATCCCCACCCACCCACCCACCCACATACATTCTTGTTTTATAGATATAGATGTATGTTTTAAGATCCATTAATAAATTACTGCAAAATAAACATGTTATAGCAACTGTATTACTTATTAGCTATTGTTAGTCTAATTCACAAGCAACATCTTTTATAATGAATTAATCTTTCTAATTCTTTAAGTCCCTTGTCAACTGTCGGGACAGGAAGTTCAATATTGTCAAAGTTAGTTTGATTAACATCAATAGTTGCAGCTGTTTCGTCAGTTGTCACGTCTTCTTCCCAGCAATGGTATGGTTTATGCATATTTATATGATACATTTTATATTTCCCATTCAAACAAATTTCATAATCAACATTCGATATATGTCAAGACGTCGACAAAAGATCTAATTTGTCTGGCAACAAAAGAAGTACGTCTTGACCAGGTTGCAGTAGCAACGTTTGTGACCATATTGTAAGTTGATGTTGGTAGTTGGTTATCAACGGTGTTAGTCAACAACTCGTTATAGATGGTAAGTGGCCTCTTGGATTAGCGCCGTACACTAATTCGACGGGAGCGAAGCCCGTGCTGGCTTGAGGTACTTCTCTATAAGCAAACAGCACAGCAGGAAGAAAGGTGTCACAGTTTGCTGGATTTTCTTCTGTTACCTTGGCGAGCATATGTTTTAAGTCGCCGTTAATTTTTTCCATAATCCCATTCGAAGCCGGCCGATAGGGCGCTTTAAAACACTGCTTAATTCCTAACAATTTAGTAACTGTGTTGAGGCCGCTATGAATTGCGTCCCTGTAACAGGATAAGTCGGGGTAGGACGTATTGATGTTACACCGTATAATCTTAGGACCAGCTCCAGTCAGGCCACCGATGCAGCTAGTCTCCCGACCCCACAAACACTTGGACTTTTGCTCCCACCCCACTCATAGAAAATTTACTGAATCAACACCCAACACACACAAATAGTTAACAGAAAATGGAGTTTCCGTATTCAACGAATAGATCGATAGTTCATCTCTATCAACAGGGAAACTGTCATCATCGGGCCACTCAACAACTGTTCAAACGTCTATATTTTGGAATACGCTCACCTGGCTTCTCTTGGGCCTCATTTCCAAGTATGAAATCTAGGCGACGTTAGGCTATCTCTAGTAGTTCTCCAAACCCGGTCCTGCAGACAACGTCGACATGACAGATGACTCCGATGTATAATGTTCAAGAATGAAATATTGTGCACTAGCTCCAACTCTGGGGCGTTTGGGAAAGTCACCCTGGTACACAATAGTATTTGCTGGGCGGCTGAGCTCCTGTCTGTATCCCCCCCCTAACTCACAGACTTGAGACAGAAGATCTTCCGACCCTCAGTTTCCTCACTGGAAAATACACTGTAGCGCTTAAAAACATACTCCGTCCAGTCAGCTCACTACATAGTAATGATGGTGCAATCAAGTAACAGTTCAGTTAATGCCAAGACTGCCAATATACGGACACACTACACCTTACTTGATTTTCTTCGGGAGTTTTCGTAGGGTGGTAGTTCGGTGATGATTAGGTGTGTTTTAGAAACAAACTGTTGTCCAGCCGTAAAGCGGTATTTTCCTTCCGAGCGGATAAGCAAGAGTAAACACCCTGGTCAGTATCAACTGCAGTCCACGATATCCCTCGTTTCATCGCTGCTATTCCTTTCGCTCCACATAAGAAAGGTGATCCTTCAAAGATAAAACTGCCATCCTCACAGCCCTCAGATCCGTTCGAGTGTCTTTAACCACTTTGCAGACGGTCTGGAGGAGTACCCACCACGGTTCTATCTCCTCATTGAATGCCAAATGTAACATTATATGGCTTTAAACAATCAGGCTGGCGTAATTCACTTCTTGGGCTTTCGACGCCAGCTCACAAACCCTTGACCTCAGCAGTATTAGTCCGTTGCTTACGCTGACGTTCTTGTGTATTCTCGGTTCTGAGATTTCTCCACTAGCATTTGACACGAGATTACATGACGTCATATGGAGTAAATTCAGAGACCACATGAACAGGATGTTCTGAACTTCTCCCAATCCATAAGAACCACGTTTTCCTAAAAGAAGCCAAATCTTTATTAGGTTGTCTGACCTGAGATCTCCCGTAGCCAAACTAAGTCAGGAGATTCTCGGTCGGACATAATGCCGAAAGGACAGATATACAGGGAATTTCGCGACAGTCCCTCTATCAGGTAAGAGTTTTTCTGGAAACCCTATGTGAGAAAAAATATGCAAAAATATATCAGTCACATCTTTCGAAGAAATAGGTTTTAAAGGGATGGCCTTGAGTCACCTCTTAGAAAAATCTACCATGGTAAAAATAAACCTGTTACCCTTGTTTGACATATGGTTCTTCAGAGGTCCCAGCATGTCAACGGCAACATTTTTGGAATTATTGAGAGGACATTTGCATAGGTTGACATCTGTCACGGGGTGCTGTCCATTAGTAACTAACTTTTGGCAAATTGTACAAGACTGACAGTATATCTTTATGTCAGCACATAATTTTGGCCTGTAAAATTGTGACAAAAGTCTGACTCTAGTCTTTTCATAGGCCATATGCCCAGCGAATGGCGAATCATGAGCGATTCTTAGTACTGCTTGATGGCATTGTTTGTGGTAAAACAGTTTGCCGTATTACATAGTCATTTTTAACATAGAATCTTTTTAAGATTCTGTTTTTAAGTTTAAAATACCATGAAGCATTTTTTGCTTGCTTCGGTTTCTGATCTACCAGCTTAAAATAGCCAGATAAAGCTGGGTCTGCGCATTGAGCCTGAATAAATTCTTCTGTTGTTTTGATATTAACAGAACCGCTTGGAGAAACAATTTGTAGCGAGTCTGCCTGGAGGTCGTCTTGTTCTTTAGCTGTTGCGGATCTAGTAACAGCATTATCCTTTGGGTAGCTTTGTTCCCAGGCTTTAATTTCTTCATTGGAAGAGTTCTTTACTTCTGATAGGTACCCTATTATTAAATCAGCGCAAGGGCTGTTTAACACTGCACAGAATAGGTGCATGAATATGTACCACTGCTAATGGATATTTCTCAATGTTACCTGCAAATGTACCGGCAAGTTACAAATTTGCCTGTATAATCCTTTTTGTTTACAAATGCTTTATTTAACCCAGTGAGAGTGGAGCCGGAATCTCGGAGGATTCTGACGGGTTTGTTGTTAATACACCCATTGTGAAATTCAAGCTTTCCTGTAGATGAAACTGCAGCACTTGCATTTTCAGATGAACATGGTATCGTATGGCCACACTCTAATACGCCATTTGCATGGAAATAATTACATGTTTCACATTTATTAGGGTTAAA
>JACEFZ010011063.1:635000-730000 GCA_014155875.1 Cepaea nemoralis
GAAGTTAAAACCAATAACAAGGCTGACTTGAATATGTTTATGAGATGGCATCAACATACAATTACAGAGGCGCACTGAACGCTAGTTTTACACCCAACACCAACGATCATTGAAGACGTGGAGACCGGGTGCTACCAAATGCTCATTATCGCCCCTAGACAAAACAGAGAAATCGAAAGTAGACAACTGCATTCGCGTCCTGGCAATCAAGGGCCTTACGATAGTGCATTGTAGGAAACAGATGTAACTCTCTAATGCTTGATACAATGACATGCCAGTGAACAAACTGTGATTGTGCTTGATACAGTGACATGCCAGTGAACATACCGTGACTAGTGCTCGATACAGTGACATCCCACTGAACAAAATGTGACTAGTGCTCGATACAGTGACATGACAGTGAATAAAATGTGACTAGATATCGATACAGTGACATGCCAGTGAACAAAGTGTGACTAGTGCTCGATACAGTGACATGCCAGTGAACAAAATAAGATTAGTTCTCGATACAGTGAAATGCCAGTGAACAAAATGTGACTAGTTCTCGATACAGTGACATGCCAGTGAACAAAGTGTGACTAGTGCTCGATATAGTGACATGCTAGTGAACAAAATTTGACTAGTGCTCTATACAGTGACATGCTAGTGAACAAACTGTGACTAGTGCTCTATACAGTGACATGCTAGTGAACAAACTGTGACTAGTTCTCTATACAGTGACATGCTAGTGAACAAACTGTGACTAGAGCTCGATATAGTGACATGCTAGTGAACAAAATGTGACTAGTGCTCAATACAGTGACATGCCAGTGAATAAAATGTGACTAGTTCTCGATACAGTGACATGTAAGTGAACAAGCTGTGACTAGTGCTTGATACAGTGACATGCTAGTGAACACACTGTGACTATTGCTCGATACATTGACATGCTAGTGAACACACTGTGATTATTGCTCGATGCAGTGACATGCTAGTGAACAATCTGTGACTATTGCTCGATACAGTGACATGCTAGTGAACAAACTGTGACTAGTGCTAAATACGGTGACATTCTAGTGAACAAACTGTGACTAGTGCTCGATACAGTGACATGCTAGTGAACAAACTGTGACTTGTTCTCGATACAGTGACATGCTAGTGAACAAAGTGAGACTAGTTCTCGATACAGTGACATGCCAGTGAACAAAATGTGACTAGTGCTCAATACAGTGACATGCCAGTGAACAAAATGTGACTAGTTCTCGATACAGTGGCATGCCAGTGAACAAAGTGAGACTAGTTCTCGATACAGTGACATACCAGTGAACAAAATGTGACTAGTGCTCAATCAGTGGCATGCCAGTGAACAAAATGTGACTAGTTCTCGATACAGTGACATGCTAGTGAACAAACTGTGACTAGTGCTCCAGACAGTGACTTGCTAGTGAACAAACTGTGACTAGTGTTTGATGCAGTGACATGCTAGTGAACACACTGTGACTATTGCTTCATACAGTGACATGCTAGTGAACAAATTGTGACTAGTTCTCGATACAATGACATGCCAGTGAAAAAGCTATGACTAGTGCTCGATAAAGTGACATGCGAGTGAACAAACTGTGACTAGTGCTCCATACAGTGACGTGCTAGTGAACGAAGTGTGACTAGTGCTTCATACAGTGACATGCTAGTGAAAAAACTGTGACTAGTGCTCCATACAGTGACGTGCTAGTGAACAAACTGTGACTAGTGCTCCATACATTTACGTGCTAGTGAACGAAGTGTGACTAGTGCTTCATACAGTGACATGCTAGTGAAAAAACTGTGACTAGTGCTCCATACAGTGACGTGCTAGTGAACAAATTGTGACTAGTTCTCGATACAATGACATGCCAGTGAAAAAGCTATGACTAGTGCTCGATAAAGTGACATGCGAGTGAACAAACTGTGACTAGTGCTCCATTCAGTGACGTGCTAGTGAACAAACTGTGACTAGTGCTCCATACATTGACGTGCTAGTGAACGA
The DNA here is from genome assembly GCA_014155875.1 of Cepaea nemoralis. Classification (NCBI taxonomy): domain Eukaryota; kingdom Metazoa; phylum Mollusca; class Gastropoda; order Stylommatophora; family Helicidae; genus Cepaea; species Cepaea nemoralis. The sequence goes on from JACEFZ010011063.1 coordinate 637,006, forward strand.
AGTGTGACTAGTGCTTCATACATTGACATGCAAGTGAACAAACTGTGACTAGTGCTCCATACAGTGACGTGCTAGTGAACGAAGTGTGACTAGTGCTCCATACAGTGACGTGCTAGTGAACAAACTGTGACTAGTGATCCATACAGTGACGTGCTAGTGAACGAAGTGTGACTAGTGCTCCATACAGTGACGTGCTAGTGAACAAACTGTGACTAGTGCTCCATACAGTGACGTGCTAGTGAACGAAGTGTGAATAGTGCTCCATACAGTGACGTGCTAGTGAACGAAGTGTGACTAGTGCTCCATACAGTGACGTGCTAGTGAACGAAGTGTGACTAGTGCTCCATACAGTGACGTGCTAGTGAACAAACTGTGACTAGTGCTCCATACAGTGACGTGCTAGTGAACGAAGTGTGACTAGTGCTCCATACTGTGACGTGCTAGTGAACAAACTGTGACTAGTGCTCCATACAGTGACGTGCTAGTGAACGAAGTGTGACTAGTGCTTCATACAGTGACATGCTAGTGAACAAAGTGTGACTAGTGCTTCATACAGTGACATGCTAGTGAAAAAACTGTTACTAGTGCTCCGTACAGTGACATGTTAGTGAACAATGTGTGACTCGTGCTCAATACAGTGACATGCTAGTGAACTGAAACCGCGAATCTATCGAAAACCATGGAACTTCTCTCAAAAGCAGTACTGTCGCCCGCCCTCATATGGCTGCGCATACACTGGAAACAGGAAGAGCTCTGAAATGTGAAGTCTTGACACATCCAACATAGAAAGTCCAGACTGTGCACCATCGGACTTTCCCTTGTTTCCGTCCTTGACAAAACATGTGCGGGGTCAGCGGTTTGCAGACGACAACGAGGTAATGGAAACGGTACCAAACTGGTTTAAGGCCACACCCACAACCTGTTACCCAGAAGGCATCAACAAGCTAGTAGACAGGTGGACCAAATGTGTTGCCAGGCAGAGCGACTATGTTGAGAAATAACACGCACGCATAGTTTCTGGTTCACGCTATTGTATATAAATGTATACCACTTAATGACTTCTCCACGTACATCTTATATGTATTCAATAACTCCCACATGAGCCCGACACGGAACACACACAGAGAAGTTCCCCACTCCAGTGTATGAGTGTTTACATTCATCCGAGCTTGTTTCTTATCAGTCCTGCTTGTCACTCGTGACACACCATCCAAGACTGAGTTGACATTCTACGGCTTCCTCATCTCGCTCAAGCAGACAATCAGTACATCATTGGACAATCATGACCCAGTCGATGATATTTACTGAATAACAGAAGCTGTCAATAGGAAAATAACATTTGTATCTAATTATAGATTCTCCTTGAATGTCAAGAAAACAGTAACAACGGTGATATCTTAGAAATATTTATTTTTATTTATTTTTTTGTTTGTTCGCATATCCTTAACAGGACATCGCTGTCAACATCAGCATCTTTCAGCTGATTGTTGATTTCTTGGCAAAATTACGCTCAGTAGTTTGCCATTGTTTTCTGAGAGACCGGCTCACATACCCTGTAAGTTACTGACGCGGAGAGAACCGCTACCAATTCTCGTGCACGTCACGTTACTCACAAGAATATACGGTATTACGGAGAAAGTCGTGTAACCCCTAGACCAGGGAGCCGGCGTAAAAGAAAATGGTGACACCAAAATGTGACATAGAAACAGAAGGGAAAATTCTTAACCAAGTGGACAATGTTAAATACCTAGGAGCATTTATAACATCGGGTGGAAGATGTACAACAGAGATTAAGAGCAGAATCATCTTCATCGTCATCAAGTGCCATGCCGACTGGCGTAGGCGTTCATGACACCCCACAGATCTCGGTCTTTGGTTTTCTGGATCAACTCTACCGTTAATATTCCTCCACGCCACCGTCGCAGTCCATCCAGCATCATTTCTCTTGGCCTGCCTCTGCCTCTCTTCCCCTCGATCTTTCTAGTTGTTACGATGTTCTCCAATGCCTCTCTTCTCATCACGTGACCGAAGAAAGTTGTTTGTCTCTGTCTTATTGTTGTATATAATGTTCTAGTCTCATTAGCCTCTTTCAGGCATTCGTTGTTAGTTACTTTGGCAGTCCAAGCAATTCGCAACATTTGTCTCAGGACACACATCTCTGTTGCTTCCAATCTCTTCCTAATTTGTTCATTTACATTCCAAGATTCACAGCCATACAGCAAAACAGTTCTATATAGCACCTTAGCACTCTCTTTCTTACATTCAATGATATTGACTTATTGCATAAGATATTCTTCATTTTCTGAAATCCAGCCTTTGCTTGCCTAACCTGCTCTTAATATCTGTTGTGCATCTTCCATCTGATGTTATAAATGTCCCTAGATATTTAAAACTATTCACTTGGTTAAGAATTTTCCCTTCTATCTCTATTTCACATTTGGATGTTACCTGTTTCTTTGATATCACCATAGTTACTGTTTTCTTGATATTCAAGGAGAGTCCTTTCTTTGCACTTTCTGTTACTATAATGTCCAATAGTTGTTGTAGATCTTTTGCATTATCCGCCATCAATACTGTGTCATCTGCATAGCGTATATTATTTATATTATAACCTCCAAATATTATTCCTGGCTTTTCTTTGATCTCCCTTATTATTACTTCACTTTAGAGGGAGAAGAGTTCCGGTGACAAAAAGCAGAATTGGGCAGGCAAAACCCTCATTTCAGAAAATGAAGAGTATCTTTTGCAATAAGTCACTATTGATGAATGTAAGAAAGAGTGCTGAAATGCTATAAGGAACCAGTTTTGCTGTATAGCAGTGAATCTTGGAATGTAAATGAACAAATTAGGAATAACTTAGAAGGAACAGAAATGTGGTTTTTGATACGCTTGTTGCGAATTACTTGGACTGCCATAGTAACTAACCACGATTGCCTGAAAGAGGCTAATGAAACTAGAACATGTTATACAACAATAAAAAAATTGACAAACAGTTTTCTTTGGTCATGTGATGAGAAGAGAGACATTGGAGAACATCGTGACAACTGGAAAGATCGAGGGGAAGAGAGGCAGACGCAGACCAAGTGTCGCGGAAATTCATGGAGTTGTCGATCAATGAAAGACGCTCGCGCCATTCGTCTACAGGCGGCCGCCATCCTTTGAGGTTGGAGACAAACTGTCCTGATGAAAATTGGCAAGATCTTTTGTTGTGGGGAAAAGATTCTCCAGATCACAGGTCGGCAAGACTTTTTGGAGTACCGGGAACAAGTTCCCAGATGAAAGCGGGACAGCCGGCGGGTTGTTTACATCGAGTCGGAAAAGGAGAAACAAAATAGCTTCTCGAGGGGAGGAGCTCGAGACTGCACTGGAAACCATCGACCTGGTTTGTATCAACAGTGGCTGTGTCACCAGGACAGCAAGCCGTCCAGGCGATGAGGACAGTGCTATTGATCTGGCGCTAGTTTCACCTTCACTCACTACAGTGTGTAGATGGGATGTCCTAGGACACCATGGCAGCGACCACCACCCTTGCAGCATATTGGTGGAGAAAGGCAGAACCAGGCAGCACAAGCTAAAGGTAAAGACGTTCCAGTATGACAGTACATGGCAAGATGTGGTGAGTAAAATAAGACGTGACAAGCGCAGAACGTTTCAGGGCAGGACAAAAAAGCCGGGAGCAGCCATCGTGGTGGAGTTTCGAGGTGGAGAAGGCTTGGGTGGATAAGCGTAGTGCTGTAAGGAGATGGCAAAATGCCAAGAAGAACAGAGCTGGTCATCCTAGTCCCTGCTTGCACTTAGAAAGAGAGATGCACACAAAAGTAAGCTATTTCAAAAAACTGGTCAAGGTGGTTAAAAGCGAAAAATGGGCAGAGGTGTGTCAAAGGGTAAGCACAGACAAGTCACTGAAATTGTTCTGGCGACTACATAAAAGCATGAGTGGTGTAGTCAAGAATAAGAGCATTTCTGACTTCCAAGGTGCTGACCTCATCTGGCAGAGGACTGACGAGGACAAGGGCAAAGCCCTCTTTGAACGCTACCTTGAGCAGAGCAACCAGACAGAAACGGGAGGCCGAAATCTGGCCAAGGAGGTCACCTCAGACAGATGCAAGGCCCAGAACACTTCGGATGAAGACACAGTGACAGTGAAAGAAATCAAAGCTGTGCTTCGACGATCAAAAAACAGTGCTCCAGGTCCTGATGGCATAAGATGCGACGACATAAATAGGTGTACCGACAATGAGCTAGAGAAACTAGCAGACATGTACAACAACAACAGTATAGGGAGTGCTAGCATCAAGGAGGAATGGTTACACAGCTATCTGATTCCCTTGCCGAAGCCTGACAAAGACCACCAAAAAAATTCAGGGATATCGAATTATAACCATGCAGAATACAATAGGCAAGCTGCTGGAGAAGGTAATTGCCAGGAAAATATCAAGCCAACTAGAGAGGCAAGGTGTTTTCCCACATACCCTGGGTGGGTACCGTCCAAAAAGAGAAACCTGGACCAATGCAGCAGTCTTTGCCCATGATGTCTATGAAGGTTTCCACTCAGGCACTGAAACCGTTGCTGCAGCGATTGATCTTGAGGACGCATACAACAGAGTACCACTGGATTTTTTAATGTTTCAGCTTCTTGAACTAAACGTAAGTCCATTCCTCCTTAGTTGGATCGCTGCAGCCCTCTTCCAACGGAAAGTAGTTTTTAGATGTGGCAGTTCGGACTTCGGAACCAACAACAATATATCCTGGCCTACCACAGGGATCACCATTATCTCCGGTACTGTTCAACGCCTACACAGTGAGAATCACCAGTGAGCAGATTCACTGGACCTGGCAGGACATTGTCATATGCCGATGATGTTTTAGTGTATCGTCAGGGTAAGGATAGAGAGGAGGTTGCTGTGGAACTACAAACCGAACTCAATCGCATAAGTACTTGGTGTGATGAAGCTGGGGCAATGGTCAACCCAACAAAGGCAACAGTGACTTGGTTCTCGTTGAATAATCATATTGTCAACAATCCAACACCAACTGTAATGCTGTGTTCAGAGACGGTGGAAAGAACGCAGGCAATGAATTACCTGGGGATACGGTTTGATCGAAGACTTGCTTATAATGTGCACATAGACCAGGTGATAACAAAGGCCAAGCGGGGTTTGGAAGCGATGCGGGTGATGGCGGCAGCAAACTGTGAGCAGCGCCATCTATGTCTTCTGTACAGGGGCTGGTCATGTCTGTTTTGGAGTATGCAATGGCAATCCTGACTCTCAGCCATAAGCAGATAGAAAGGATGGAAAGGATACAGAATGAAGCTATGCGCATTATTGTTGGATGTACAAGAGATACAGCATGCAGGGCGATGCGCTACCTTCTTGATTTTCCAACCATTGAAGAGAGAATACAAATTTGCAGGGCACGCGCCTACCTCAGAATTAACGCAAACACACAACATCCACTGCATAGTGAAATTAGGAAGGTGAAGGGCAGCAGGTTAAAAAGAGGACGGTCGTGGATGGGTCAAGCCGAAGACATTCTTCAACAGGTGTGTTCACTTGAGGACTTAGAACCTGGCGAGGAGTGGGTGCAAGTGCCAACAGACTTCTGCACATCCTTTTCAGTTTGCATCCAACTAGATAGAAATGCAGACAAGAAAATCCGGCTGCTGTTGAGGCTGAAGTACAAGCGTTGATTTTCGAGAATTCGCTAGACGGTGACGCGGTCATCTACACAGATGGGTCGGTCGTCCGACATGTGAGAAGCTCATGGGCCTTTACAGCTCGGGCCGGAGGGAGAATTGTGAAGGAGGACTCTGGTGCTTTCACTGAAACCACAAGTAGCCTGACCATGGAAGTCATGGCAGTAAGTAAAGCAATAACATGGCTCGAGACACAGACATTCACTAGGGCTTGTTTCCTTAGCGACTCAATGAACATGATCAAGAGGATAGAGGAGGGGTCGATCCGAAGAGAATGGTTGCTGCCTCTGAAGCGGTCTCGGCTGGCAAAGATTAGTTTCATCTTCGTGATAGGGCATGCGGGAGTACAAGGAAATTAGCGGGCTGACAAGCTCGCAGGTGAGGCTACTGTGGAGGGCGGACGCGCCATGGACCAGACTGACATTCTGAATGCTCTACGAGAAGTGAGACTTTTGCGAGAACCAAGTGATGACTGTGAATTTACAACAATGGCCAGACTGCGAGAGCAGCAAATTAAAAGAGGGGTGGCCAAACAAGAACACTACGCAGGAAGCCAAAGAAGATTGATAAACCAACACAGAACTGGCGTCGTTAGCCGCTACACGCTGTGGGATTTGCTGAGGAAGGGATCCGAGCACTTATGGACTGAATGGTTCGATGTGCAACGAGGATGATCTGTCGACTAACTAACTAACTAACCAGCTTCTCGACGCCTAGTGTCTAGTCAGATTTGTGACGTCATTCAGACACAGTATTAAAACAGTCTGGACAAACAACTTTGGCGGGAGTCGACCAATTGTTGTGAACTAACAAGGACGTCTGTGATGTTCCAGGTTTGATTATGGAGAGAGACTACAGTGTCTTATGTTGATTTACATCGGCGGACATTAATCCATTGTGTGATTTAGTAGTCTTGATTTCAAACAAGAATAAATATATGGTATTTAATTAAATAGACCCAAATTAGATGAGTCTTTGGAGACTGGAGTGGTGAATTCATGTGTGAAATTAACAATTAACATTTTGTTTCAAAGTGACAGTAAACATTTTTTTTACTGTACAAGGATTATCAGATCACAGAACTTTTAGTGACATATTAGTTACACTGTGTGAATCTTGCAGCGGAGCAAGCTGCTAAGAGATTGGAAGCTCAACAAGAAGCTCAGAAAAGGGAGCATGAGCACCGAATGCGGGAACTCGAGCTTAAGAGGCAATCTACTGGGGAAACTGAGGGAGCAGTGGGAGGTTCCTCTCTCCCTGGTTCAACCCCAGTGGGTGGACATATGTACCATGCTATGAAGTTTCCTTTGGCTGTATATGAAGAAGACAAAGAAAAAATCTACCAGTACTTACAACGCTTCGAGGCAATGTCTGTTGCTATGGGTCTGAATCGTGACAAATTGTGTGTTAAGTTGTCCCAGGGATTACGCGGGACAGATTATGAGGTTTACTCCCGCCTGCCGCCAGGACACGAGAACAAGTACGACGAATTGAAAACGGCTCTGCTGAAACGTTTCGAATTTACGTCACATACCTACCGGAAAAAATTTCGAGCAGTGAAACGAGATCCGGGAGAGTTGTTTGCCACCTACAGTCTGCGTCTGAAATCCTATCTCCATAAGTGGATGGAGTTGGCTTGGTTCGCGCATGACTATGAGAGTCTGGAAGAGCTCATGATAGTCGATCAGATGCGAAAGCAAATGTCAAAACCTCTCAGGACATTCTTGGGAGAACAAGGGGCGGAACGTATCGACATCGTGACGAAATTGGCAGAATGGTTCGTCGAGATACATGGGGAGGCTGGAGAAAACCATTCCACAAACAGCAAAGGTCAGGAGAAACATGACCGGAAGAAATCCAAAAGCACGGAAACTAAGAAAGTGGAACCTTATGTTAAAACTTCAGCGGAGAGATTGGAGAAGGCGAAGGAGTGAAGCAAGAGCACCTCGAACTCTTCACCAAAACGATAGTGGACGGAGAAGTGGTGTTCGATTAGCAAGTCGCCTTCTCACAATATGAGGGACTGCAAATCGAAGGCTAAGAGCCCTCACTTCGCGGCGTGTTGAGTGGCTCCAAAGGAGGTTGCCACTGAAAATGCTGAGGTCGACAAGGAATCTCTCAACCAGGAGAGCTCACCAAAGTCCGGCACGGGAAAATCTAGGACAGGGAAAGGGTGCAAACACTGTAGGTCGAACACGCATAATGCTAAAAGCTGCAGGTTTAAGTCAGGAGACTCACATTTCGTCGTTTGCCCAGTGGAACCCAAGGTGGAGTCCACCAAACAAGTCGAGGCCGAGAAAGAGACTCCAGACCAGGATACGCCACCTGTAGCGGAATTGACAGAGGTTAACGGCCGATAAGATGAGTGTCTATATGACAATGGACTGGACGGGGAGGCAGTGATTTCTGCGGATCTGGTACACCCAGAACAATTCACAGGTAAGACCATGGAGATACAGCCTGCACAGAAGAGTGATGTGGCCATGAAGTTGCCAATCGCCAAAGTGGAGATTCGGTCAAGATATGTCACCGGCACAATCAAGGCCGCTGTATTGACCGATCCCATTTCCCCGTCATCCTCGGTTGTCGGTATGTCTTTCTGGGAATGCCCAGGGAGCCAATCCATATGGGAGCAATTCAGACTAGCCCTCAGACGAGAACTGATCAGGCAGAAGCAATTGTCACTAACCTACTGCCGGGGGAGTTGCGAACTGCCCAGAGTGAGGATGCAACCTTACGTCCTTGCTACAAGAAGCTGCAGAGAAGTGCTGATCCACCAAAACGGGGGCAGTACTACATGAAGAATAAAATACTCTACAGGAGAGTCGGAAAGGGAGACAATCTACACGGTCAGCTGGTAGTCCCGAAGGCCTACCGTTCCCAAATTCTTCATATGGGGTATACCATCTCATTTAGTGGGCATATGGGTATTGCCGCCACCATGCAGTGAATTTCCTGCCATTACTATTGGCCGGGAATGACCGGTGATGTGCGTCGGTATGTGAAGTCATGTCCTGAGTGCCAGAGGGTGGCACCGAAACACAGGACAGCGCCTGTGGTCTTGGGTGAAATGACTGTGACGAAACGCCTACAGATCGTCAGATCTCTGCATAATAGCCCTTTGAAGGGAGTGCGAGGCGTTGGTCTCCCTTGAAATTAATATCAATTAATAGGGGATTTCCCTAGAAACGTAGTGCGGGGCGGAGCTATTCTAGTTATTTATAGAAAAATCTAGAATGTTCCCTCAAGTGCGTACGTGGGAAAGAGCTCTAAGTTCACGGGTGCTTCATGCAGCACGGGGTTGAGAGAACATATCGTGACTCTGGGTTTCTCCGTGAATCATGAAAGTCACGCGGCCCGTGTAGGCGAGTGGAAGGCGCACTGACTTAGGTTGTCAGTCGCCCACCAAACCTCAGCGTGAACAGAGCCAGCCAACAGGCTGATGTAATTTTGATGTCAATATTCGCGGCCAGTGCGGACATCTGCAGTCAAGGTTGTGATTCTTCAATCACAGGTTAGTTGAATACTTATTCTATTATTTAACTGTTGTCGTGATGCGTTGCTGAGTTCCCGGAATGAATTAATTGCCGTCGCAAAATTGAGTTGTCGCGTAGAGTTATCCGTTACAGTTGGCGGTTTGCATATTTAAGTAGGCTTTATCGATCAGCAATGTAAGGTGGTACCTGACGGAACAAGCCGTATTCCACAGCGAGTGGTGTGTAAATAAAATAGGCCGAACGATGTGCTTTACAGTGTGTAGCAGTTACTGGTTTGGTTTATTAATTACGCAGGCAAGGCGACAGTTTGTCAGTCATTACATCAACCTGCTAGAGGCTGTAAATGATAAGGTAGAGCTTATTATTAAAGATGTTGAATGTGCTTCGTGACATTAAAATTGTAACTTAATTGTTCTATCAGTGATGGTGATTTTTCGAGGAATCAAGGTGAGATCAGCAGTGGTGTATTTGCTGTGTGCAGATAGCAGTGGTATTCCGCGTAAGCCGAATGGTGTTGCATCGGTAGGATAACAGTTGATAAGAAGTATTCATGATACTATTGTTACTGCTTGTTGTCATGTCCGTCCGCTAGAATGACCGTGCGTGTTCCCTCTTACGTTTGTCTAAGTAGCTGACTGGGAGGTAGGCCGGTACGCCCAACCTGAATTGTTATAGGTCCGACCCAAAGCGATCGAGCCAGATCCGATGAGTGAACATACCCGATCGAGGGTGAAGCGGCACTCCGTAATTCGAGGCCGTGGTGTCTAGGTAGATCGAGGTTTGAACCTAACCGTTTCTGTCTCTAATATTCTACTCTGCTGGAACCCTGATTCGGTTCATGGAGTACTTGGAGTACTGCCGTGAAGTAGTAGCATATGAAGGGAATAACCCCCCCCCCCCCCCCCCCCCCAAAAAAAAAAAAAAAGGTGGAGTCAGAGTTTGGTAGTGGAGCCTGGAGGTTTGCTACATTGGATGACGTGACTTAAGTCGTCACGGGACAAGGTACACGGGACCCACAGTAGCTGTGGGAAAGTGTAATGGTGGATGGCCACCACAGCTGTGCTCGACCGGCACAGGTATGACTGACCTGGAAGATAGTCAGTAAATACAAGGGCAACTCAGGATCTGGGGCAGGGATCCCAGACCTGACACTATGGCTGTGATAAGATTTTGTTATTTAAGTGTAACAAGTCATGAGTTCTCCTTGGTTAATGCTATAGTAATGAATTATCAGGAGTATAATTCATTATGGGCATATAGTTATTAATGTGTGTAATTGATCAGTCCATGGGTTAAGGGATTGATGAATTGATGAGTCTGTCAGGAAGGAGATGTCCGGCTGGACACCTTCTCGATACAGTAATCCCTACACTGAAAGGAAAGTAAGTGTATATGTTGATTGATGATGGAAGATTAAACCGGATTGGACTGGCACCAGGCGAAGGATGCTTGACAGAGTCATACAGTCGACTCTGGTGCTAGGGGTTATTAGTAGCCCAGAAGTGGTACTTGACTGAACAGGTGTGCTATTGCTTTTTCTAATATCATTATGCCTATACATTATGATTCCTAGTAGATCTATGATGTGATGATATCATACTCATGTTGGTAGACATGAGGAATGTCTGAGAGGCAGGTGACCTAGTGGAGATGCTGGTAGTCTTTGTTGTAGTTGAGTACTCACACCAACCTCTCCGTGTTTCAGGATCTGTTATTACTATACAGAAGAAGATTCAAGAGCTTCACCATGAGCTCTATGGGCCCACTCATTCCAGTGCCTATCCAGAAGTTGATTGAGGCCATACTGGGAGTGGTCGTCTGATTCTGCGAGATCAATGTTGGAAGGAGCTGAGTGCTGAATAAGTCGGTAGGTCTAGGTTAGGACCTCCGTCAAGAGTCCGACGAGTGTCATCCGATCCTGAGAGGATCCAACACTGAAACGTCTGGTGATTCTAGCCAGTGAAGCACTGGTGACATTCAACCTCAGGGTAAACCTTGGTGATTGCAAGGTCAGGAACTTTCAAGTTGAGCAAAGTGATCATTGTTACCGGTCACCATGACCTGTGTTATATGCTTCTGGCCCGGCTGGGTTATGGGTCACCATGTATCAGTTGATGCTTGAATAGTGTTTCTACATTGGTTACCTTTATGAAGCCAACATGTGGTCCAGTGAACTAGGAAATTGATTACAACATTGGTGGGAACACCAGAGTGACATGTTTGTTAAGGTAGGGAGCTACCTCATGCCAATGTGATGAACTGTTGACAATGTTTGTTAAGGTAAGGAGCTACCTCATGCCATCGTGATGAACTGTTGACAGTGTATGCTAGGTTGTGATTACTACCCATTGATCAGGGTAGTTACATGATAATGTGTGAAGATCTATTTGTCCAAGGACATGGAAATAAGGTGAGGTGTTTAATCACCTGATAGACTTTACCAGTGACATTGTGGGTTCATGTGGAGCAACCGCTCATTTTGTAGGTGACATATCAGTGTGTGGGTCACTTATGAGATAGAGGTGTGACCAGGCTCTTGTGTATTTTGAGACGGTGCTACATGTACTTTTTCGGCATGTGGGAGACCGCTAATGTTCTAGGGTTGGCCCAGACTTCATCAGGAGTGTGACGAGTGATATAGGACGACTGCAAGGAAGGATCCTTGTTCATCGGGGCAGTGTCAGTCAGGCAGTGGTACTGTGCTTGATCAGCTCGTGATTGGTTCTCTGTGTGAAGAGGGAACTTGGGAGAGGCAGCAGACCTTGGAGTTCCAGTCCACTGGAGGAGCCTGGGTGAGTCGCTACCACGACTGGACAACCGCACGAGCTATCGTCCGCCTCCATGATGAATCCTCATCTGCATATGTGCTCATGTACATAGTTCTTCTAGTCTGGCTTTCAGCCATCCTTCTCTGTGTTGTGGTTGACGTAGTTCAGAATTAAATTTTTGTTCTCTTAGCTATGACTTTGTGCAGTGATATGACTGGTGTCTGGTCCGAGCCCCCTTGGGGTTTGGAACCCTAGGTGAGGGAGGGGAGGTTAAGCTGTCCCGGCTTGTGTGGGGCCTGGTAGATGTAGAGTGCTATTGAGGTGGTTGGAGCAAAGGCAGGGGATAGTATCTATCGTGGCAAACCAGTCCAAGCCCCGGCGGTCTTGTCACAATGACCATCATGAACTCTCCTTTCGAGAGGGTAGCCATCGACATCCTTGTTCCACTTTCTAATACTAGGAAGAGGAACATGTACAAACTCACAATGGTGGATTGCTGTACAATGTGGGGTGAAGCCATACCATTTACCACAATTGACTCGAAACGAGTGGCTGAAGCACTGACGGAGGCCTAACCCAGATTAGGCTTCCCTAATCAGATTCTGACCGACAATGGGTGCCAGTTTTGTGGGAAACTCATGGAGGAGGTATTTAGGGTGTTCCACTCTAACCATATTCACACCGGCCCTTACCACCCTCAAGCCAATGGACAAGTCGAGCGTTTCAACTGCACGTTGTTGACAATGCTCCGGAAACTGGCACATGAAAAACGTGATAGGTGGGATGAATATATCCCAGCAGCACTTTTCGCCTATCGGGAAGTGCCTCATGGCTCAACAGGACTACCACCCGCTACTCTGCTGTTTGGTCGTCCAATCAAAGGACCACTGGAAGCCATGTTGAGGAGTTGGACTGAGGAGGGGACGTCAGACGAAGTGATCTCCTCTTATAAATACGCGGAGGAACTGAAAGAAAAACTTCACACGGACTTGGACTCTGGCGACTCAGAACTTGCGAAAGGCCAGAAAAAGACATGCAGCTTACTACAACCGTAGGTCGAAAGACAGATCTCTAGAGGTCGGAAACAAAGTCTTGTTGCTACTCCCAACGGGAACCAACAAACTGGAGATAGGTTGGCAAGGATCATTTCCCGTGGAAAGGGTGTATCCAGAACCAACTATCATATCCGAATCCGGGGAAAGTCGAAGATTTTCCATATTAATCTCCTGCGGAAGTACGAGGAGAGACCCTGAGACAAAGCAGCCCACCTCATGGCAATGGCGGTCGCAGTGGAGACTGAAACGGGAACTAACGAGGGCAGGGAATATCCACTGGTACACCAGGAAACCTATAGAGATGTGCAGGTGAACCTTGATCTGATTCCTAAGGATAGGTAAAAGATTACCCAGGTTCTCGAGCCTCATAAGCAGATACTGACTGATAAACAAGGACGAACGAGGTTGGTTGAGTTCGAGATGACCTTGACCACACAAGAGCCTGTTCGCCAAAAGGTTTACCCATTGCCATTCTCTAAAGAAAAGGCCCTGGAGGAGGAAATACAGAAACTGTTGAAGGATGACGTGATTGCGCCAGCCACATCCCTCTATAATGCGAGGGTGGTTTTGTTACGCAAACCAAGTGGAGAACACCGGCTGTGTATAGACTATCGACTCTTGAACAGTCACACTCAATTTCAGGTGGAACCTTTGCCGAATCCAACTCAATTATTCACTAGGCTCCATAAGGCTAGGTACTTCTCAAAAGTGGATCTGAGTCGGGGGTATTATCAGATCCCGGTCAAACCAGAGGTCTGACCCCTGCTGGCTTTCAAGAACCCCCAGTGGACACTACGAATTCAAGGTCATGCCCTTTGGACTCAGCAATGCACCTAATATGTTTACTCACATGATGAGGACCTTGCTAGATCCCTTACAGGATCCGTCCATTATCTCGTTTATGGATGATATACTGATTGCCAGTGACAGCTTGGATGACCATTTGCAATCCTTGGAGAGAGTTTTCAATAGGCTCAGGGAAGCAGGGCTTACCGCTCACCCAACCAAGTGCATGATTGGTTACCAGACTCTGGAATTACTGGGTCACACCATCACTCCAGGATAAATTTTCCCGGAGGAGAAGAACCTAGGAAAGATCAGACGTGCTCAAAGGCCAAAAGCGAAGAAGGATGTGCGATTCCGTCTCTCGTTGTGTGGGTTTTACCAAAAATTCATCCCGCATTTCACTGAACTGGGAGCTCCCTTAACGGAAACCTTGAAAAAGGGATCCCCGGATTCAATAGTATGGATACCCGAGTGCGAGAGTGCATACAGTCAGTTGAAGGAGGCATTGGTCAGCAAACCTGTTTTACAGCTCCCCGACGTTACCAAGCCATTTGTGTTGAGAACGGATGCGAGTGGGATTGTAATTGGGGCAGCCTTGTTACAGGAAGGGAAAGACGATGCTTCGGTTTTGAAACAAGTGGTTTACGCAAGCAAGAAACTTCTCCCGGCTGAAAGGAATTATTCGACCGTCGAGAGGGAGTGTTTGTCTCTCGTATGGGCCATGCAATAATTCCAGCCCTATTTGTATGGAGTTCAGTTTCTGGTCCAGTCGGATCATCAACCCCTGATGTTCCTGGCCACTTCTCAGAAGCTCAACGCCCGATTGATGCGGTGGTCGTTGCTGCTTCAGCCCTACCACATCACGGTGGAGTATGTACCTGGAAGGAAAATGTTGGAGCTGATATCCTTTCTAGACACCCAGCTCCTGAAGAAGAGGAATAGATCATCTGGATCGAACCTCCAATAAGCGAGAGTTGATGCGAACTACTCTCTTAAGAGGGGACCTATGTCGCGGAAATTCTTGGAGTTGTCGATCGATGAAAGACGGTCGCGCCATTCATCTACAGGCGGCCGCCATCCTTTGATGTTGGAGACAGACTGTTATGATGAAAGTCGGCAAGATCTTTTGTTGTGGGGAAAAGATTCTCCAGATCACAGTACCGGGAACAAGTCCCCAGATGAAAGCGGAACAGCCGGCGGGTTGTTTACATCGAGTCGGAAAAGGAGAAAAAAAATAACTTCTCGACGCCTAGTGTCTAGTCAGATTTGTGACGTCATTCAGACACAGTATTAAAACAGTCTGGACAAACAACTTTGGCGGGAGTCGATCAATTGTTGTGAACTAACAAGGACGTCTGTGATGTTCCTGGTTTGATTATGGAGAGAGAATACAGTGTCTTATGTTGATTTACATCGGCGGACATTTATCCATTGTGTGATTTAGTAGTCTCGATTTCAAACAAGAATAAATATATGGTATTTAATTAAATAGACCCAAATTAGATGATTCTTTGGAGACTAGAGTGGTAATTTGCGTTATGAGACCGTATTATAGGAGCGTCGGCAGCAGTAGGCTATCGCGTTGCTTAAACTAGCTAGTGTGAGATATCAGTTAACTCAGTGAGTTAAGAACAATGTAGTGGGATGATATTTAGGGAGATTGAAAGTGGTTGGGGGGGGGGGGATAAACGAAATGTCAAATGGTAGGATCTTCCAGTAGGGTATCTACTGGGTTTCTGCACTTTTCCTTTAGTCTTTCCTTATCTTACCATGACTCAGACCGATGTGATGAGCTCCTCTGCCTTATGACAGAGTTTAATTCTCTGTTATATATCTGAGTGCGGCCGTCGGCCTACACTCACCTAATAAAGGTCGGAATCGGGTTGCTCTCACCAAGTGTGTTCTCTCTTCAACATGTTCCACTATGTTTTCCGAAAAGCTAGCAGAAAAGTCATAGAAGAAGATTATTGCTCGATCATTGAAGGCAGTTTTTACTCAGCGGCTTTTGCACTGGGCCCATAACCCAGAGGATCTGCAAGAACCTGGCCTCTGCTGAGCAGGAACCGATGACCATATAAGAGTGATTCCTCAGTGGTAGTTCTCATTATGCAACATACGCAACAAAGAGTCATGGCTGAATGCGGCGGTCTTTGCTCAAGATGTTTACGAAGGACTTCAGGTCAGAGAAGAGATACGTGCGGCCGCCATAGACTTAGAGGACGCATATAACAGAGTATCTTTCGAGCACTTGATGCAAACCCTCCTCAGACTGAAAGTGCACCCTCACCTTGTACGATGGATAGCTGCAGATGCGGGAGTTGGTCTTCTGAGCCGATAACGATATGTCCAGGATTGCCGCAGGGTTCACCACTGTCACCAGTACTATTCAACGTGTATACGGTGCCGATCACTGAACAACAGTTGGACGGGAGGGGTAGGACTCTGTCATTCGTTGACGACATCCTCGTGTATCGACAGGGTCGAGATAGACAGGCGTTTGCCAATGATATGCAGGGCGAACTAGATCGAATTTCCTCATGGTGGGCTGATACCGAAGCTCATTTTCGAGCCGATGATTCAGAAGGTCGAAGCTGGATCTGTACGTAGACAGTGGACTGAATCGTTGCGAAAGTCTGTTGTCCGTATATTCACCTTCATCTTCGTCCCGGGACATGCGGGAGTCGAGGGAAATGAACGAGCTGACAAACTGGCTGGCTCTGCACCCCCTGTAGATGGCCAGCCCATGGATCGTGCCGATGTTATTAACGTCCTTAAAGATATGGCGAGAACAGAGGACTTTGACGTCAGTGATTCCACATCGCTGTCCAGGATGAAAGACCTGGGAGTAAAAATCGGCACAGCCAGACGCGAGAGGTACATCGGGAAAACAAAGCGCCTCGTCAACCAACACAGAACTGGCACTATTAGCCACCGGACGCTGATGCATATGCTGGGAGGAGGATCTGAGCACCTATGGACATGTCCGGAGTGCAATGTCCGGAGTGCAATGAAAATACCCCAACAGATGAGAAATTAACATTGTGTTTTCCAAATGGTGAATTCCTGTGTGAAATTAATAATTAACATTTTGTTTCAACGTGACAGTAAACATTTATTTTACTGTACAAGGATTATCAGATCACAGAACTTTTAGTGACATATTAGTTACACTGTGTTTGTCAGATTCATGGTCAGTATTGGACTATATCCACCATTGGTGACCAGTCATCCGGACTATCCAAGAGCCATTGGAGGAAGTCGACACCTGGCCGGAGAGACGCATCATTTGGTGAGGTCCTTCTGTACTTGATCTATGGTCCTGTTGTGTGGCCGGTACTGTGATGAAGCAGATTTTGCTCCTGAGCTGTTCGATCTGATTCTGCATACACACTAGATTATACGCCAGACATTCTACACATACATTTTGCACATACCTGACACTTTTCTTTATTAAATTAATTTGTCATTTTGTTAGAAGTTAGAGATGCGTGGTATGTTTTGCAAAAGAATGAGAGGGGGCATGGTCCAGTGGTAAGAGAGAGAGAGAGAGAGAGAGAGAGAGAGAGAGAGAGAGAGAGAGAGAGAGAGAGAGAGAGAGAGAGATCCAAAGACTGACGGGGTGTTGTGGACAGAAATCCAGAAGATCCTCAAGATAATGATATGGGGTTAAAAGAATGTGGGTGTTGATTCCCCTCACCCCAGGGACGACACTTGTTACGAGAGAAAAGAGAAAAGATGCTGGATGGAATTAGACGGTAGCATGGAGAAATATCATCAGCAGAGTTGATCCAAAACATCAAAGACCGAGATCTGTGGAGAGCCATGAACGCCTACGCCAGCTGGCAGGGCACTTGATGATGATCTAATTATATCTATGTATGTCTCCCTTTCTGTATGTCTGCCTGCCTGTCTGTCTGTTTGTCTGCATCCAAGATCTATACATGCCGTCATTCTGTATATTCGGTGCATATATCTGCCCACCTCAGTGTACTAGACTATTGTTCTTCCACTGGTATGTGACAAGCTAAAGATTACTTTAGTCCAGTGCTCAACAATACGACCCTTAAATACTCGTGTCTGAGAACAGGTGACATATTAGTATACTGTACAACACTTAGTTCCCTACTTGCTGGTATATGAGAACAGGCGAAAGATTAGTATATTGTACAACATTTAGTTACCCACATGCTGGTATATGAGAACAGGCGATAGATTAGTATATTGGACAACACTTAGTTTCCCACTTGTTGGTATATGAGAACTGGTGAAAGATTAGTATATTGTACAACACTTAGTTCCCCACTTGCTGGTATATGAGAACAGGTGAAAGATTAGTATACTGTACAACACTTAGTTACCCACTTGCTGGTATATGAGAATAGGTGAAAGATTAGTATACTGTACAACACTTAGTTCCCCACTTGCTGGTATATGAAAACAGGTGAAAGATGACAACCTCATCTGCCCTCAGCCTCCATTCGGCCCTGACTCAGACCAGTTTGTACGCGTATGGCCGCACGGCCGAGGAGATGCAAATGGCTCTGGGGCTAAAGTATGTTTTGCGGTACCAAACCTATTTGCCATATCTATACAGCGAACTCAACATTGTGGTAAGTCACATGTCTCAACATCATGGTAAGTCAAATGTCTCAACATCATGGTAAGTTAAATGTCTCAACATCATGATGAGTTCAATGTCTCAACGATATGGTATTTCAGTGTCTCAACGACGTGGTAGCCTATGTTCTGTGTATCACTATCTCATTCATGCATCATGCATCATGTGCCATGTCGATAAGCGTGGGCGGTCATGTTTTGCCATCTCAATCGATCACCAGAGTCGTGGATCAGCTCCGTGTTTCTGTCTCGACCATGCCACGTGGCCAAGCCATCCAGGTATTTAATTCCTTGTCTTCCCCTTGGTCTCTTCCTTTCGATCTTGCCAGTTGTCACCAAGTTCTCCAATTAATTTATTTGCATAACATGCCATAAAAATTGTGACTGTCTGCGTTTAATGTTTCTAATCAGTTTACGATCTTCATTTGTTTCTTGTATGACGAGTTCAATGGTTTTTCTGTCTGTCCATGGTATTCTTTTCATTTTCCTCAGAAACCACATTTCGACAGCCATGAGATGTTTTTCAGCTTGTCTGCTCATTGTCCACGCTTCACATCCATATAAAACTACAGGTTATATGTAGGACTTCAACACTCTTTTCTCGTTTCAATTGATATCTTTTTATTGGTCAGTATGTTTTTCATTTTTCTAAAGGCTACTTTCGCCATGGCAATTCTTGTTCTAATCTCTTCAAGGCATCTCCCATCAGATGTTATGACTGTTCCAAGATAACTGTGCCGATTCACATGTTTAAGAATATGCCTATTTACTTGTATATTACATTGTGGTATATCTTCTTTCCTAGTGACGACCGTAATCTGTGTCTTCTTACAATTCAATTCTAACCCTAGTATAACAGAGCTCCATCTCTGTTATAGATAGTTAGGGGGAAATAGAGAAGATTTAGGAAATGTCGCACCCGTGAGCACTATTGAAAGCACTATTGTTAGGGAAGCTCACGGGTGACGTCAAGATATAAACAGTTCCAACTTAACCTGTGGTCGGTCATTGTGTGTTTTCATGAGGTTATATCAACTTTGTATTACTGGATAATAAAAGCCGTTTACACTCAACAAAGGCTTCAATGTAATCTCTTGAGATTACTGTTCAACTGCTCACTCCGTTACATGAGTGAAAATGGAGCCCGTATACCAGGATCCGAGTTGTCGCGGACACAAGTAAAAGTCATCATTACAAAGCAGAACGATGTCTGGAAGCTAGAACCTTTCAAAAAGAAAATCACGGAAACTTGAAGTTGTGTTACTAAGAACTTAATAGAATCGGCAAGTCTTTACGATGGAGCTGGCTGATATTCGTTAAAACTTGAAACCGCCACACAAAATACAATCTTCTGAAGGGTGAAACAGAACTGAACTGCCATCGTCATGCTGCAGCTTTGAGTACCTACCTGGCTTGTTTTGTTTTTTTTGAAACGTCAATATGCCTGAAGAACTCGTTAGAGCCGTTGTCTTCCTCATATCGTTAAACTTGAACTTAACCTTGGTCGCCTGGGGCGAACTCAGAAGCCGTTAGTCATTGAACCTGACCTTGGGTGCCTGAAGTTCATCCTTAAACACGAGAGCTTATATTGAATCAAGCCAATTGATCCTGTGTTTGGATCGTTAGCCCAAATTACGAGGAAACTACCAGTCGTGCTTGTGCTTGCTCATCAATGCAGTTATACTTAACTCTAGCCTATTAAAATGTTGCCGACATATCCTAATTAAATCGCTTCATCGAGCTAGAGCTGTTTTCAAGTCGTCGTCTAGAAAGGCCCTGTTTAGGGTGAAAAGAAGGCTCAAGGCTGGTGTGCCCGACCAAGGGTGAAAGTAGAAGCATTCATCCCGCTGGAGAAGCCTGAGATGTTCGAGGAATGATGTAAATACCTGAAATTGCCTCGTCGTTTGGATAGCTTCAGATAACACAGACTTCAGACGTTTGTTTTATACGTGACCATTGGCAAATAGAATTCTCGGCTGACGTACGTGGATTCACCTTCCTCTTGGATCAAGGGAAGATATAGCTAACGGTAATTAATTAAAGTTTAACCGTTATGAGACTTTTAACTGTTAGATACAATTTATTGATCAAACATTCAATAATTAGAAGGAAAAAAAAAACAGTTGCTCACGTATTTAAATACGATCAAAATATCTAGTGATATTTATTAACTAAATTGTTATAACTGTGAGTTTGCTTATATGAATTGATATTTCAGCACATTTCAATATGGCAGAAGAACAGTGTTCATTAACACAAGTTTTGACTGGAGTAGGCAAGGCGATAGGTAGACTTAACACAGTCATGAAACAACAAGGAATGGCAGCTGAAATTGTTAAATTTAGTGGACAGGCGAAAGATTTTAAGAAGTGGATAACTTCAATAGAGAAGCATGCATATTTGGTGGCAGCAATCAGATGAAGAAAAAATGAAACTTGCTTATCAGGCCACGACAGAACCGGTTTCTGATCATATCAGAAGAAAATTAGAAGCTAGGGTAGATGAGACATGGGAACAGTTCAAGGATGATTTAGCCCATAAGTACGCTGAAATCACGGACCCACAACATGCGTTTTCAGTGTTAAGACAATCCAAGCAAAACGCTGGAGAAACTGTACAATTGTTTAGTGATAGATTGATCAACCTAGCTGAGGAAGCATTCCTGGGACAAAACGTACGAGGGGAGAGGTAGAACGGATGTTGGTCGGGATTTTTGTAGATGGTATAAAGTCAGATGGACTTAAATTTAAGTTGATGAGAGAAAACCCTGAGAGGTTATCACAAGCTGTAGATATAGCTGTACAGGAGGAGAATTTGAGAAGAAGATTTAGATTGAGAGTAGGACGAGAAATAGGAACTAGTCGAGAAGACAGGATTGAAGAGCCCATGGAGATAGGACAAACAAGGTTCGGATGGAATAGGAGAAGAGGAATACAGACGTTACAAAGAAGTAACGAAGATGTTTATGATAGAAGAAGACAAATGAGAAATCCTATAAGAGAGACGGTAGGTAACACAAATAACACAAATATAGTCTGTTGGGGTTGTGGCCAACGGGGACACATTTTTCGCTTTTGTGGTAACAGGCGTGTCCAATCGAATACACAAAATAGAAATATCAATAACAGATCAAATACGAATTTTGAAGGTAGACAGAGGAATTTTACAAGTCCAAGAACGCAGGAAAACCGGCGTCCCACCTATTGAATAGGACCTGCGGTAGGAGGGAAGATAACAAGGTCCCAAGATTTAAAGAATATTTTAATAACAGGTATAGCAGGACGAGTAGGAAGTGCTCTCAACTAGATGAAATCAAACAGTTTTCAGTAAATAAAACAGATCCCAGTTCATGTATAATAGAAATAAAGAAGTATAGAATTCGTACATTAATTGATTCGGGAGCTCAGGTTAGTGTAATTAAAGAAAGTTTTCTATACAAAATAATGAGAAATTGCAAAATATTCAGGAGTCATAATAATCTTCACTCTGTTACAGGACAAAATTTACAAGTAGTTGGACAAACAATAATAAATCTTAAATTAGGAGGGATCAACGTAAGACATCTTTTTCATGTAGTGAAAGATTTAAATAGAAATATGCTTATAGGTAGAGATTTTTAATAAAAAACGGTGTAAGACTTTTGTTTGATCTGCATAAATTAAAATTCAAGGACGTGTATGTAGATTTAGAAGAGGACATGCACATATCAGCACTGGTTAGAGTTAAAATCTCTACGACGTTAAAACCACAGACGGTTAATTTGATACAGGCAAAGGTAAAAAGAAATCCGTATTATTTAGTAGGACACACAGTTAGAGTCACTGAATTGCAAAGGGAGGTAATTGATGAGCCTGGTCTAGAAGTTCCGGATGGAATAATATCATTAGATAAACACTTAACTTTTCCAGTAATGATTATTAACAACACAGGTAGAGAAATTAAATTGTACAGAGGATGTGTAATAGCCAAAGTCGAACATGATATTAATAACATATTTGCAACAGATAGAGTAGAAATGCCGAGGATAAATTATTCAGAAACTCCTAGGGAAAGAATTAATAACAGACACAGACACGAAAGAAAATGGAACGTGCAGAATGATGAATTGATCCATCCATTCAGAAGACATACGTCTCAAATACATTCAGTAGACAAAATAACAAGAGAACAAGAATTATTAGCACAGTTAAAAACTCTACCAGAAAATAAAGAAATATTAGAACGACTTATAAAAGAGAATCAAGACGTTTTTGCAATTAATGACTTAGAATTGGGAAAGACAAAAACAGTTACGATGGAAATAGATACTGGAGATCACCCACCAATCAGTTTAAAACCATACAGAACTCCTCTAAGGAATAGAGAAATTGTTGAAAAAGCAATAGAAGATATGCTAAAAGCGGGAATCATAACAAGATCCAAATCAGAGTGGTCATCTCCGATAGTAATTGTGACCAAGAAGGACGGGAGTCATCGCTTCTGTTGCGACTACAGGGCTCTGAACAGGATCACCAAGAATGTAGCTTACCCATTGCCGGTGATCGATGATATTTTGGGCTTACTTAATGGGTCTACTTTCTTTACCACGCTAGACGCAAGGTCAGGATTTTGGTGTATACCTATGTCCCCAGATGCCCAAAAGAAGAGTGCTTTTTGTACACACGCAGGTTCTTACGAATTCTTACGAATGCCTTTTGGAGTACGTACGGCGCCTTCTCATTATATGCTATTAATAAATCAAGTATTGGAGGGCATGCAAAAGTTTGCATTAGCATACATAGATGACATTTTGATTTACACAGCAGGAGACGTACAAAATCACCTGAAACATGTAAAATTAGTATTCGACAGATTAAGAATACATGATGTTAAATTGAAACTTAGTAAATGTGAATTTCTAAAAACAGAAACAAAGTATTTGGGGTACATCTTTAATAGAGACGGAATTAAACCAGATCAGGATAAGGTAAAGGTTATTAGAGAACTACCTACTCCAACTAATGTAAAGGAAGTTCGTGCTTTTATTGGTACATGTGGATACTATCGTAGTTTTATTCCAGGATTTTCGAAAATAGCAGAGCCTATTACTAACCTGAACTGGCAAATACGCTAGATTTAAGTGGGATGATGAATGTCAAAAAGCGTTTGAGTTTTTAAAAAATAGCTTAACAGTAGTGCCACTATTGACACATCCAGATTTGAATAAACAGCTAATATTGTATACAGATGCTTCAGATAATGCTATAGGAGCATGTTTGGTTCAACCATATGAAGGAAAAGAATCTGGGATACCAGGAGTTAAAAATGAAAGACCAATCTATTTTTTGTCACATAAACTTAGCAAATCTCAGCGCAAATGGTCGACTATTGAGAAGGAAGCTTATGCTATTCATTATGCTCTTCAGAAACTTAATTATTATCTACATAACGCAAATTTTATTATTAGAACTGACCACATGCCTTTAAAATCTTTATTAGAAGCTCCAGTGCAGAACAGAAAAATACAGACATGGGCGTTGAATCTACAGGGATACGATACTAGAATAGAATACGTACCAGGTAGGAACAATACATGTGCAGATTTATTGTCCAGAATCCCGTATCCACAGTCATCAGGAAACACGGAAGACGAAGGTGAACCGGAAATAGACGACCGAAACTGGCAAGTAAATATATTAGATTCTGCCATAATAAATAGAGAAGATTTTGAGAGTTTACCGTCGGATCAAGAATCTGAACCTAGAGCAGAAGACCCACATTTAATCCAATTTAATATGAAAGAAGAACAAGAATTAGATCCAAAGGTTCTGGAAATAAAACAGAAATTAAAAGAAACGGGTGAGAACAAGTATAAGAAGAATTATTTAGTTTTGCAAGATGATGATCAGTTATATTACGTGAATGAAAGAAACGAACAGTTAAGGAAATATATTCCAAAACATTTGGAAACTGAAATTCTAAAGGCGTATCATGATGAGAATGGTCATCTCGGTCGTGATAAGTAAGTGAAAGCACTCACGAATAAATATTATTGGCCGAATTTATTTAAAACTGCTTGTAAATACGTCGATACGTGTGAAAAATGTAGATTAAGAAATATGAAAACAATCAAATGTCCCTTACAAGATACTGATATTCCACAATTTCCAATGCAGAAAGTGAGCTTAGATATATCAGGTCCTCATCCTAAAACACTATCGGGGAATTTATATCTATTACATATTGTAGATTGCTACAGTTTATGGCCAGAAATTTATGCGATTCCAGATACCATCATTAATATTTTTTTGCAGGAGTTCATACCAAGGTTTAGTTGCCCACAGATCGTACTCACGGATAACGGTAAAGAGTTTGTGAACAAGAAATTTGAAAAGTTATTAAAAGATTTGAATATAAACCATATAAAGACCTCGTATTATAGACCTTCTTCAAATGCTAAAAACGAAAGACAACATAGAACATTGTATAACATTATAGCAAAAATTGTCGATGAACATGAAAAAGATTGGGACCTATTCCTGGGACCTGCACTAAGCGCAATTCGCACAAATCAAAATGAGAGCACAGGGTTTTCACCATTTTATTTATTGCACGGGAGAGAACCTATACTACCCATTGACAATCTGTTAAAACCAAGACGTAAATATATGGGAGAAGATTTTCAGGAAGTTATTGTACAAGAAATGCACAAAGCGCATGTAAGGTTAAAGAACAATATAATTAAAGCTAGAGAAAGACAAAAAAAGTACAGAAACGAAAATACACAATTACAGGAATTCAAAGTAGGTGATAGAGTTTATTATAAGAAGCATAGAAGGAACTCCAAATTTGATGCTCATTGGATTCCAGGTTATTATATTTTAGAAAGGTTAGGTACTGTATCATACAATATAAAGAACCAAATCACAGGACATGTAGCGAGGGCACACGTAGAGCACTTAAGAAGAGATAATGAAGATAAGAAAAACAATAATAATAATTATTATTCAGACGACTTATATTCAGATGGACAACTCGTCAGAAGAACTACAATACCCCTAGATTTTGGAAAAGATCCGGTACAAAGTCAATTAATAACAACACAAGTTTACGATGATACATGTGAACAGACAACACCGAAAACGTTGATGAAAGAAGAGAGGAATATGTATGATGGTTGTTATGATAGCGTAAAATCTATGGAAGAAGAGATAACCGCTCCATTTAAAAATACCAGACAAGCAGTGAAAAGAAGAATAGATAGACAGAGAGAAAAAGAAGTGAAAAGACAGAGGAGAATCAGAGAAAATTCAACAAGTGACGAAGACATACCACTACTTGAAAGGTCGTTAAGAAAGTATGATAGACAAATTAGATTGGATGTAGAAAGGAAAAAGTTAGCGGCTGCTAGAGATAGACAGACAGAGGAAGAAGAAGAAATGGACGAAAATTCAGAATCTAATAGAGATAGTAGTATGAACGAAGATATTCCTTTACGAGAAGAAGAAGATATTGATGTGGAAATAGCGCTTATACAGAAAAATTTAGAGTTATTGAAGAAATGGAGATATGGTAAATAAATTGATAGAAAAAGCTGCAGATGGCAAGATGACAATTTTATGCTTTAAAGAGGAAATTGATAGTTGATGAAATATAGTCTGTGTATTACAGAGGTGTTATTGGCAAATAGTTAGATTGATAGTTGTGGTGAGTGGTCTTGAGGAATAGATATGATGTTGTGTATTTTATATATACGATATGCTGTGTAATATGGATGTAAATTCTCGTCTGGTCTTGAAGATGTATTTTTATTGACATTGGATTTTAAGATCTTAGAATTGGACTTGTCGAGTTTTATTAATAGATAAATAATTTATTTTTAGTCCGTAAAAGTGACTAACAAGGGATAGGATGTATGTCATATTATTTTGAATAACGTCTTTCTTTGAATTGGTTGATTACTTTTATTTGATATGAGGGGAAAGAAAAATGATTTAAAATCTTGGGGGGTATGATATCCTGTTGTTTTATTTTGGTTGACTCGTGATTTAACTTGAATTGTCTTGTGTGTTGAATAGTAATTACCTTGTTTACAAAAATGTTGAAAATTGTTAGAATTTAGTTTACAAACAGTTATGGTTTTGTCTAGAATAAAGGCAATACATGGGGCTTTATTTAAAACCCTTCGTTCAGAAAATAGTTAATAAACTACTGAGGACTAGAAGAGAGATATATTCTCTTTATGAGTAATAAGTTCATGAGTACCTTGTGTTAGTAAGAAGGCTGCTCTGATAATCAGCGTTAATGTTATAAGATAGGGAGGTTAATTACATAGTGGCTATGAAGTTGTGGAAACATATGCCATATTTAAATGGGGTTACTAAATGGTTCTGCATTGATTGAATATATATGGATTGGATGCCATATTAGGGAAGAAAAGATTAACGTGATTAACGTCTATAGCAGTGAAGTAAATGGGGGGAGCTAGTTATTAGAAATGGATATTGAGGGGGCTGCTGTGAATGACAGAGCATATGGTTGAATACGCCAATAGACAGGGATACTTATCATGGGATTTGAGGGGGAAAATATAGGAGCTGTGAAACAGCGTTAATTAATTTAAAAATATGTTCATGAAAAATGAGCATGGTTTCATGATGATGGAACATGAGACAGGTGAAATATGGTCGTGCGTGTGGCAGTACAAATATTGAAGATATATTTTTAGATCGACTTAATTTATAACAAACAGAGATATAAGTTCATAAGATGTGTTTTTGAAAAACTTTTAATTTGGAAAAGTTTTTGCGTTTGCAAGGGAGGTAAATGTGATTGGTTTCTGACTATTTCCTTATATCTTCATATCTGGGTGCGCACCCCATCAATATCTTTTCTGTCTATACTGGTGTGGTTGATGTTGAGAGAGAATGAGAACTTACGTGATGCAAACTATATACTAACAATTTTATGAACAATTATAATCCTGAGTTGAAATATCTTTATGAATGTTTTTTTTTGTAATGAAACCTTGTGTACTCAGAAACGAAGAAGAAGTAACAACGAACATAGCAGTTAGCTATAAGAGAGTACTATAAGAGAGTACTATAAGAGAGTATTAAGGGTGTTATAGGAGACAACTAGAGAGATTGAAATAGAAATAAGAAGGTGTAGATAAATAATATTGGGTTAGTGAGATGGTAGTGAGAGAAAACTAAGTGGGAATATGGAATATGTAGGTTAGGGAGGTAAGACTTTTGAGAAAAGTCTTTTTAAAGAAGGGGAAGAGTATAACAGAGCTCCATCTCTGTTATAGATAGTTAGGGGGAAATAGAGAAGGTTTAGGAAATGTCGCACCCGTGAGCACTATTGAAAGCACTATTGTTAGGGAAGCTCACGGGTGACGTCAAGATATAAACAGTTCCAACTTAACCTGCTGTCGGTCAGGGTGTGTTTTCATGAGGTTATATCAACTTTGTATTACTGGATAATAAAAGCCGTTTACACTCAACAAAGGCTTCAATGTCATCTCTTGAGATTACTGTTCAACTGCTCACTCCGTTACACTAGTTGTTCACTGTGTGCAACAACCGCATCTACTAAATTTTGCAGGTCCTGTTCATTGTCTGCAATCCCGTAAGTTACCGACGTGGTTAGAACCGCAACCGATTCTCGCCGTCGTCACGTAACTCACGAGAGTATACAGGATTACAGAGAAAGTCGCTAACCCCTGGGCCAAGGAGCCGGCATTTCTATAGAACATTCAATTACTGTTCTCAGTATGTACACAGCATTTACTGTACCCTTGCCTTCTACAAACCCACATTTTCCCCTCCTATTTCATGTTGTATTTTCTTCCTAACTCTTTGCATGATCATTCATAACAATATCTTCGTGATGTGACTCGTTATACTAATTGTTCGATGTTGATCACATTCAAAGGCTCATGATTTCTTTGGGATTGCAACAAATACAGAATTACATAACTCATGAGGTATATCTCCAGTATCATGTATGGTCTATCTCAACAATATGGTAAACTGAGTGTATCAGTGTCTCAACATTGTGGAAGTTGAATCTATCACTGTCTCAACATTATGATAAGTTCAGTGTATCAGTGTCTCTATGTTATGGTAAGTTCAGTGTATCAGTGTCTCAACACTACAGTAAGTTCATTGTATCATTGTGTCAACACTGTGGCAGCTGTTTTGGTTACTATGGCAACTTCAAACTTGTGGTAGACTGTATGAATTTATGAAAATTCTAAAGGACAGACAGACAGACAGACAGACAGGACAGGACAGACAGACAGACAGACAGACAGACAGACAGACAGACAGACAGACAGACAGACAGACAGACAGACGGACGGACGGACGGACGGACAGCGAGGCAGGCAGGCAGGCAGACAGGCAGGCAGGTAGACAGACTGATTCCCCGTTACCTGTTACAAGCATGGTAGGCATGTCACATACCATCGAAATTTCATAGGGCAGACATTTGAAAGATGCGTCGCCGGCACGTGAGGCCATACGATCAGCACAAAATTATCCAAATTCACCAGTGGGAACGCCGCGCCCCGTGAAAGGCAACGACGATTGGTTTTGAACTAATAAAAGTCCTATTTCCGCGAAGATCGGAACTTCGTAAGAATGTATTAGCTCTATAATTGCCACAGTTATCTAAGTAGGAATGTGTCATCTAAGGAAACTCGGCTGATTTATTGAGCCATTCGCGGTTTCACAGTGAGATTGTGTGAATTTAGACATGCATGGCTTAATCGTTGAGACAAGCATATGACTACTAGCAGGATCAACCAGATATATATATCGCATACGCAAGCCAAGAATAGCAATCACTATTCACGCACACGCAGGCCAAGAGTAGCAATCGCTCAGCGCACTCTATCGGTACCTGGTGATACATGCAAAACCACTGGACGCCTACCTTCGAGCTTCCAAGCTACGCAGGCAGGGCTAACCGAATAGCTATGTCAGCTTACTGCCTGCAGGCCAACTACTCATCGAGAGAGAGAGAGAGAGTGGGTGCTTATCGAGATTTTGTCAAATGGTCATATAAATTTGCCCTTTCGCCCGCTCAAACCACGACTCTTGCTTCACGATGTGGGGTTACATTCTCGAAACACTTGCCTCGCTAACTTGCGTCGACTGGGAAGATCCCGATTGGGTACACCTCACACAGCCATCCGAGACAACGAACGCCAGACTCGTGACTAACTTGCGAACCAGACCAGCCCTCACTACCAAGATCCTTCCTGCTATTCCTGAACTGCATTCGTGATCCCACGAATGGCGTCCGCAGGTAGTTCCCTCGTGTCACATGCCCTCATGTCTAGACTTTCTCCACTTGCATGTCGTCCCTAGAGGACATCCCAATCTGTCCTTTCATTCCCCCACACACCGCCCTGGGCTGGATAGTCGGGTTACTTCAGGTATTGCAGATGTGATGACTCTCTCTCTCTCTCTCTCTCTCTCTCTCTCTCTCTCTCTCTCTCTCTCTCTCTCTCTCTCTCTCGTGGTTAAGGGATGTTTGATTGGGGAATGGGTGGGTAGAGGATGTGTGGGTGGGTAGAGGATATGTGGGTGGGTGAGTGTGTATAGGTTAGGAGTTGGTGGGGGAGATGTTTGTAGGGGTGGACTCGGGATCTGTGAGTGGGCTGGGGAGAGATGGGAGATTATGTGGGTGGGTGCGGAATTTGTGTGTGGGTAGGTGCGGGATATTGAGTTGGCGGGGAGATGTGTGTGTGCGTGGGGGATGTGTGACTGAGGAATGTGTGTTTGGCTGGGTGGTTGGAGGTGTGTTGGTGGAGGAGGATATGTGGGTGAGTGATTGTTGATGGGTAATGGGATGGGTAGAGTTTATGTGAGTGGGTGGGGAGATGTGTGTAGGTGGGTTGATGTGTGTGAGTGGGGGATGTGTGGGTTGGGGAATGTATGTGCGCTTGGGGTGTGGGTGTATGGGATGTGTGGTGGATGAGAGGTGTGTGTGGGTGGGGAGATGTGTAGGTGTAGGGATGTGGTGGATGGGTGGGGACATGGATGGGTGGGGACAACACATGTGTGTGTTGGTTATCTGTGTGATTGGGTGGGGCAGTTGGAGTGAATGGGGGATGTGTGGGTGGGTGGTGGATGTGTCTCATAACATAGTAATATGCATTGTTTATTTTACAAAATTCATGTGACATTGTTTTTTTCCGATGCACTGTTGATGAAAGAAAGATGAGTGATTGGAAGGGCCGAATGTAAGAAAGGCCTGCGTGTCCAATTTTTTACCCTTTGAAAATAAAGTCTCTTCGTTCGTTCTCTCTCTCTCTCTCTCTCTCTCTCTCTCTCTCTCTCTCTCTCTCTCTCTCTCTCTCTCTCTCTCTCTCTCTCTTTGTGTGTGTGTGTCTGCGTGCGTGCAGACTGTCGACTAACTAACTAACTAACTAACATTCTGCATGCTTATAATTCGATATCCCTGAATTTTTGTGGTGGTCTTTGTCAGGCTTCGGCAAGGGAATCAGATAGCTGTGTAACCATTCCTCCTTGATGCTAGCACTCCCTATACTGTTGTTGTACATGTCTGCTAGTTTCTCTAGCTCATTATCTGTACACTTGTTGATGTCGTCGTATCTTATGCCATCAGGACCTGGAGCGCTGTTTTTTGATCGTCGAAGTACAGCCTTGATTTCTTTCACTGTCACTGTGTCTTCATCCGAAGTGTTCTGGGCCTTGCATCGGTCTGATGTTGAGACTTCGTTAAATAAGGCAATCACCGTAACTGACTGAGTACTGAATACTGAGTGTAAGAATCGTTGCTACTGCAATCGTCGGCCACGTGGCCTTCATTGGTCATACGCAACTCTCTGTTGGTACTTGGGACGATAAACTCAGGATACGGTTGCATAAAGGTTCTCCTCCTCTCTCTCTCTCTCTCTCTCTCTCTCTGATAATTGCCAGGAAGATATCAAGCCAGCTAGAGAGGCAAGTGTTTCCCACCTACCCTGGGTGGGTGCCGCCCAAAAAGAGAAACCTGTGACCAATGCAGCAGTCTTTGCCCATGATGTCTATGAAGGTTTCCACTCAGGCATTGAAACCTTTGCTGCAGCGATTAATCTTGATAACGCATACAACAGAGTACCATTGGATTTTTTAATGTTTCAGCTACTTGAACTAAAAGTAAGTCCATTCCTCCTTAGTTGGATAGCTGCAGCCCTCTTCCAACGGAAAGTAGTTTTTAGAGGTAGCAGTTGGACTTCGGAACCAACAACAATATATCCTGGCCTACCACAGGGATCACCATTATCTCCGGTACTGTTCAACGCCTACACAGTGAGAATCACCAGTGAGCAGATCACTGGACCTGGCAGGACATTGTCATATGCCGATGATGTTTTAGTGTATAGTCAGGGTAAGGAGAGAGAGCAGGTTGCTGGGGAACAACAAACCGAACTCAATCGCATAAGTACTTGGTGTGATGAAGCTGGGGCAATGGTCAACCCAACAAAGGCAACAGTGACTTGGTTCTCGTTGAATAATCATATTGTCAACACTCCAACATCAACTGTAATGCTGTGTTCAGAGACGGTGGAAAGAACGCAGGCAATGAATTACCTGGGGATACGGTTTGATCGAAGCCTTGCTTATAATGTGCACATAGACCAGGTGATAACAAAGGCCAAGCGGGGTTTGGCATGCAATGCGGGTGATGGCGGCAGCAAACTGTGAGCAGACCCATCTATGTCTTCTGTACGAGGGGCTGGTCATGTCTGTTTTGGAGTATGCAATGGTAATCCTGACTCTCAGCCATAAGCAGATAGAAAGGATGGAAAGGATACAGAATGAAGCTATGCGCATTATTCTTGGATGTACAAGAGATACAGCATGCAGGGCGATGCGCTACCTTCTTGATTTTCCAACCATTGAAGAGAGAATACAAGTTTGCAGGGCACGCGCCCTACCTCAGAATTAACGCAAACACACAACATCCACTGCATAGTGAAATTAGGAAGGTGAAGGGCAGCAGGTTAAAAAGAGGACGGTCGTGGATGGGTCAAGCCGAAGACATTCTTCAACAGGTGTGTTCACTTGAGGACTTAGAACCTGGCGCGGAGTGGGTGCAAGTGCCAACAGACTTCTGCACATCCTTTTCAGTTTGCATCCAACTAGATAGAAAATGCAGACAAGAAAATCCGGCTGCTGTGGAGGCTGAAGTACAAGCGTTGATTTTCGAGAATTCGCTAGACGGTGACGCGGTCATCTACACAGATGGGTCGGTCGTCCGACATGTGAGAAGCTCATGGGCCTTTACAGCTCGGGCCGGTGGGAGAATTGTGAAGGAGGACTCTGGTGCTTTCACTGAAACCACAAGTAGCCTGACCATGGAAGTCATGGCAGTAAGTAAAGCAATAACATGGCTCGAGACACAGACATTCACTAGGGCTTGTTTCCTTAGCGACTCAATGAACATGATCAAGAGGATAGAGGAGGGGTCGTTCCGAAGAGAATGGTTGCTGCCTCTGGAGCGGTCTCGGCTGGCAAAGGTTAGTTTCATCTTCGTGCCAGGGCATGCGGGAGTACAAGGAAATGAGCGGGCTGACAAGCTCGCAGGTGAGGCTACTGTGGAGGGCGGACGCGCCATGGACCAGGCTGACATTCTGAATGCTCTACGAGAAGTAAGACTTTTGCGAGAACCAAGTGATGACTGTGAATCTACAACAATGGCCAGATTGCGAGAGCAGCAAATTAAAAGAGGTGTGGCCAAACAAGAACACTACGCAGGAAGCCAAAGAAGATTGATAAACCAACACAGAACTGGCGTCCTTAGCCGCTACACGCTGCGGGATTTGCTGAGGAGGGGATCCGAGCACTTATGGACTGACTGGTTCGATGTGCAATGAGGATGATCTGTCGACTAACTAACTAACTAACTAACGAAGTCTCAGAAATGCATCTTAGAGCCGCTGTGTCCGCCTCCACCTCCATTCGCATGCTGAATGTCGTATTTGAAATGCGATAATCTGCTCTGTGATGATAGTGCCCCTCCATCTGGTTGTGAAGCCCCATCCCAATCTACCAGCCATGCACTCTACCAACCATATCCTCTACCAGCCACACCATCAACTAGCCATATCTTCTACCAGCCATACACTCTACCAACCATATCCAAGCGGAGCTGACAGATGAACAAATCCTGAAGCAGCTACAAGAAGAGAATCTCCATATCCGAATCTTGAGGGCGGAGTGGAACCTGACGTACTCCAAGATCCCTACTACACTGGCGATGGTGACGACTGAGGGTAGCAAGATACAAGTCAAGTATCGATAAACTAGAAAGTACAACAACCTGAAAGATTCATACCAGGAATCACTCAATGTTCCAGATGTCAGAGGGTCGGCAACCGCAGAGCAACATGTCGCAGTAAGGCAGAGATCTGCCGATACTGCGCCGATCACCACGCCTTCAAGGAGTGGCCGCTGGCCCAACAGGACACGGACTTCCGAGCACCCAACAACAAGAGAAAGTGCACAAACTGCCTGGGCAAGCATGGAGAAAGATGCTTGTGCGTCCGTACCTCCAAAGACACAGAGACGTCTTAAAGATAGCCAATACCACAAAGACACAATATAAGGATGCAATGCAGAGGTGCGAGATAGCTACGTGCATCTCACAAGCGGAAAGATCACAACTACAAAGCCATATTTATGTGCTAAAGAAACAAGTCAAGCTACTTCAAGCACCGGCACCAACTAGCGACAATGAAAACCTGCTTGCTGAAATAAAGGAGATCCAGCAAAACATCAAACAAGAGGTGGAGCACATGATGGAGACGACAAAGAAGAATGAAGAGATTCTATGAGACATCAAAGTGAAGAGAAAAATACTAAAAACTGAAAGGAAGCCAACCCAAATCAAACTAGCAGAAGACACTTAAAAGAACACAGAGAAGCCTTAAGATGAAACCCAACAAGAAAACATCGACAAGCTTCTAAAGACAATACACACAAAAGGACGCAAAAAGACGCATGATGAAGCCAAACCACAGACCAAACAGAAACAGCAAGCCTACCAGCCATATAATCTACCAGCCATACAATCCTCAAGTCATACCCGCCAAACCCTCTGCCAACCATATACTATCCCAGTCATAAACTTTACCATCCATGCTGTTTGCCATCAAGAATGATGATGACCATCCATTCATTTCAACCAGTAGGATTGAAAGTATGGAGCCGTGAGTTCTAAGAAAGTTGATAAGTCCAATTTTGGCTCGAAATGTTCTTTGACAATGTAGGCAAAGAATGCTTGACGTTCCAGGAGGAGGATGTCCTGCAGTGGTTTTTCTGTCCAGCCTTTTCTTCACAGCTCTTGCAGTCTTAGTTGCTTCACCAGTGACTGCATCCTTGCGTAATAATGTACGCCACGAATTTCGGTCTTTGGCAGCAATCTCTCAGGTGTCGGAATGAAATCCAAAAGCTTTTAGTGAGATCTTCAGAGTGTCTTCAAAGCGTTTCATCTGGCCGCCTTGGGAGCGTTTACCACAGCGCACCTCGCCGTAAATAAAAAAATTCGTTTTGGGAACCTGTGATCTGGCATACAAGTTAACTGACCAGCCCCGCGAATCTGGTTCTTCATTAGTATAGTGTCAATTACACTTTACCAGCTGTACACTCTACCAACCTTTTCCTCTACCAGCCATACCCTCTACCAGACACACCCTCTACTAGCCATACACTCTACCAGCCATATCTTCTACTAACCATATCTTCTACCAGCCATATCTTCTACCAGCCATATCTTCTACCAGCCACACCCTCTACAAGCCATACACTCTACCAATCATATCCTCTACCTGCCATTTCCTCTCCGGTCATACCGTCTACCAGCCATTCACTCTACCAACCGTATCCTATACCAGCCATACACTCTACCAGCCATATCTTCTACCAGCCATTCCTTCTACCAGCCACACCCTCTACTAGCAATATCCTCTTCTAGGAATATCCTCTACCAGCCATATCCTTTATCAGTCACAAACTCTACAGCAATACACTCTAACAGCCATACAATCTACAAGCCATATAATCTACCATCCATACAATCCTCTAGCCATACCCATTCTAGCCTTATTCTCTGTTAACCATACACTCTCCCAGTCATAAACTCTACCAGCCATACGCTTTACTAGCTACACACTACCAGACATACACTCTATACAACCATACCACTACCAACCATACCTCTACCAACCATACCTCTACCAGACATACACCCTACCAGGCATACACTCTGCCAGGCATACGTCTACCAGCCATACACTCTACCAGCCATACCCTTTACCAGCCATATCTTCTACCAGCCTCACCCTCTACTAGCTATACACTCTACCAGCCATACACTCTACCAATCATATCCTCTACCGGCCATTTCCTCTCAGGTCATACCGTATACCAACCTTGTCCTCTACCAGCCATACACTCTACCAGCCAATCATTCTACCAACCGTATCCTCTACCAGCCATACACTCTACCAGCCATACACTCCACCATCCATATATTCTACCAGACATACCTTCTACGAGCCACACCATCTACTAGGAATATCCTCTTCCAGCCATATCCTCTATGAGCCATAAACTCTACAGCAATACACTCTACCAGCCATACAATCTACCAGCCATACAGTGCTCTAGCCATACCCATTCTAGCCATATCCTCTGCTAACCATACACTCTCCCAGTCATAAACTCTACCAGCCATACGCTTTACTAGCTATACAAAACCAGACATACACTCTACCAACCATACCTCTACCAGCCATACCCTCTATCAACCATACCCTCCACGAGCC
This sequence comes from Cepaea nemoralis, assembly GCA_014155875.1. NCBI lineage: Eukaryota > Metazoa > Mollusca > Gastropoda > Stylommatophora > Helicidae > Cepaea > Cepaea nemoralis. The sequence continues at coordinate 673,257 of JACEFZ010011063.1, forward strand.
ATACACTCTACCAGCCATACCTCCTACCAGCCATACACTCTACCAGCCATATCCTTAGCTAGCCTTACACTCTAGCATCCATACACTCTACCAGCCATACCCTAAGCCATTCTTACACTCTGCCAGCTGCTTTACTCCCGGCTCTACTTCCAGCTCCGGAATGAGTACTACACGAATGGCGTTGAGTGGCTGGACTCCACGCTGCTGGCAGTCTGTGGCCAGTACTATAAGAACATACACTTGAGCAGTGCAAGAGAACCGTACCCTAATCTAGCAGCCGCATGTATGATGCACAGTGACGTATGCATCAGCCCAGAGGCAGCGCACAGTTATCTGTTATCTAAAACAGATGACAACATAGACGTCCAGCTGCCGCCAGGTACTGCTGTGTGGTTGTCTGCCTGTATGTTCGTCTGTCAGCTTATGTGTCTCTCTGTTGCCAGTACTTATGTCCCTCTGCAGTTTGTGACGTATAAAGTGTCAGGTGAGTGAATAGGACTACGCACAAATACGTTTTCTTTTTCTTACAGTTCATGCCGTGTGGCGTTGGTGATCATGTCTGTCCACAGCTTTCTTACCTGTCTCATGTACTGCCAATCTTCTTATAGCCCATGCTGCGTGGCGTTGGTGATCATGTCTGTCCACAGCCTTCTGTCTCGTGTACTGCCAATCTTCTTATAGTCCATGCCGTGTGGCGTTAGTGATCATGTCTGTCCACAAGCTTCTGTCTCCTGTACTGGAAATCATGTCCGATGTCGATGTTAATCAATATCATGATGTAAAACTGTCCAATATTTCTCTCATGGTCTCCTACTGCCTCTCTTCTCCTCAAGCTTCCCTCCTGTGACGACATACTCTACTTTTCTCCTTCACAAGACATGCCCAAAGAATGTGAACTGTAATCTTCTGTTGAGGGTCACCAGTATTAGTTGTTTTTTGCGAGTCACCGGTTCTCTTTGCGAGTCACCAGTTCTCTTTGCGAGTCACCAGTTCTTTTTGTGAGTCACCAGTTCTCTTTGCGAGTCAACGTCTTTCCAGATATCATCCTGGGTCTGTCTATTCCCCAGTGTACTCGTCACGCTTCTATAAATCACATTCCCACAGATCCAACATAATGCCTCACTTTTCTGCTAATTGTCCATGATTTGCTTCCGTTTTCTCTTATTATAGCTATTACAAAGAAATACACAATCGTGAAAATTACACACACATGTTGCACAATCTGACAATAATACCTATTTAATGTAAAGGTACAAGTAAATCAATGTGTCATGTAAAGTTATAAGTAAATCAATGTGTAAAACCTGTGTGAGGTAACGCTTCAAGTAAATAAATGTGCAAAGCTTATGTAATGTAAAGTTACAGTTAAATCAATATGTAAAGTCTGTGTAATGTAATGTTACAAGTAAATCAATATGTGTACAACCTGTGTAATGTACAGTTACCAGTAAATCGATGTGTAAAGTTAGTGTAATGTAAAGATAAAAGGAAATAAATGTGTAAAGTCTGTGAAATGTAAATTTACAAGTAAATCAATGTGTAAAGCCTATGTCATGTAAAGCTACAAGGCAATCAATGTGTAAAGCCAGTATAATGTAACGATACAAGACAATCAATGTGTAAAGCCAGTGTAATGTAAAGTTACAAGTAAATCAATGTGTGCTTGCTTGCTTGCGTTCGCTGGCTGTGAACTCCAGCATGAAGTCCTGTATGTCGGATGAAGACATCCTCTTGTTCAACATCAGTGTGATGTCATACAGGACCTGAGGTTTGTGTGAATATCCGTTGTCCCATGTCTGGCTTATTGGTGTGAAGACTGGTGGTTCCTCGCCGTGCAGGAAGATACTCTCCGACTTCGGAAGAATCAGCGATCCTACTACGTTAGCCTGGACCCCGAAGGGACCTGTTGCCCAGGACGCACGACTAGGACGTGTTAGTAGGTCTAGGGCAGTATAGAACCCGGCCCCGGTGCCTTGGAAACACCCGTGCGTCCCAAATCAATGTGTAAAGCCAGTGTGATGTAAAGTTTCAAATAAGTCGATGTTTAAAGCTCGCGTGATGTAATGTTGCAACTAGATCAATGGGAAAAGCCAGTGAAATGTAAAGTTACAAGTAAATCAGTTTGTAAAGCGAGAGTAATATAAAGTTACAAGTAAATCAATGTGTAAAGGCAGTGTGATGTAAAGTTAACCAGTAAATTAATGTGTAAAGCCTGTGCCATTAAAGTTACCAGTAAATCAATGTGTAAAGCCTGTGAGTAGTATACAATGTGCAAACGGGGTAGTAAATAAGTAGCCGCTCCTTGGCTGTAACGTCATATTTTACTATATAAAAAGTCCAGCTCCGCATAGAAACTGCTCCTACGGGGGACCTCATTTTCAATGGATGCAACTCGTGAATAAATAATGAATGTTTTTTGCACTGTTACTTACATTTGTTGCGAGAAATTAATTTTTTAAATTTAATAAGTGCTGCTATTAGTAGTTGTAGTGGGCGATTCTTAAACATTATGATCCTATGATTTATGCCGTGTTAGGGTATAGTGCTCTTCCTCCTGTATCTTCCTTAGTTTTTCTCGTCTTCTTTCTTTATCTGTATTGGGCTGGGCGTAATCTCATGTCTCCATAATAGTAGTGCCAGCGAGTTAGTATTTGTTTGCATGTGGCGAGTGGTCATATAATGTTTCTCGCGACCTTTGACTTTGAGGTTTGTGGTTCGATCACACTTGTTAATTGCTGGAAATCTGATAAGCATGCTTGTGGCTTAGGGTTCTGGTTGCGGCGCTCCTAAACATGTATATTTCTTTGGTGTGTCATGAATGTTCTATGGGCGCCGGTGCTGCATAATTGACAATAGATAACTCTTTAAGGCAACTCGATGCAACTCGATCGAACAACAGAACAAAATTCACATTTATACCTTCTTTTTCACTCCAGGTATTCGGCATACGCAATGCATTTATACCACATCATCAGTACTTTTATACGATACCTAGACGTCTACACTTACTTCACATATAGAACTAAACAACTAACCACAGATGTAGCGCGCACATTTATGGCAGTGCTACGGAGCCAGACCCACCTCTCAACTCGAGGGTAGCTAAGCAAACTGACTGCCCGCAGAAACGTGTCACCGCTCAGCGCCTCGCGCCCTCGCTATTGTCATGCAAGGCATGATTATAAATATTCTCATCTTAACGCTGAACTGCGTGAAGCTGTAGACTGTCTGTATCGAGTGGCTCATGACCTGACCTAGGTCCATGCCACCCAACCCGCTGCACTTGAAATGAAATGTGACGAATTTTTGTTGTCTTCACACTTACTTATACACTTCCGGTATAATGGCGACGCGATGACTCGTTGTGCTTAGGGGAGACGCTGCTCAGTGTTTTTCTGTGGATTCCTGTGAATTTCGTGTGAATCGTGGGGATAGTGTTTTTCCTTTGGATTATGTGATTTATTCGTGTTCGTGTATTGAAAGGTTCACAAAGAAGCCACGCAGGCAGGTGGTGGATGAATTTTGAGGGCAGCGAGCCGACAGATATTTGTGGTATGTCTCGAGTTCGCGCGACGAGCAAGCGCGAGGATCTCTTCGAGAGACATGATGCAGTCATGCCGGCCAGTATGAGTCACAGCCATAGAGGAAAGCAACGGCAAACTACCTCTTTGAAGTGCCTAGTTATTATGATTCGCTTAAAGATATGATCATCGCAAGACAAGGACAGAGACATTAAATTAGGAACATGGACCGTTAGGACGTTAAACAACGACGAGAAATTAGAGACATAACACAAGAAAGAATTCAGAGAAAAAATTTTATACTATTAGGTATGTGCGAACGAGATGGAACAGGAGCAGGCATCAGATACATAAAGATTTTAAGTATGATTTATTCTGGAGGTGAAGAGTGACGACATAGGGGAGTGGCAATATTTTGGACTCGGAAAACATCCACGTCTGTCAGGCGCGTTTTGGGCCGCCCTGCGACAGAGTTCTACTAGCTAAATGAGTGCAGACCTTTTAACATCAATGTTCAGGCTACATGCCCCAACAGGAGATCCAGTGAAGATAGTGTAGAGGAATTTTATAATGACAGGGTCTGCCTTAAAGAAATGTAAAAATTCAGAAATAAACATCATAATAGGGGACTTCAATGCAAAAGTAGGATATCAAGGGGATAGATACCAGTAGCAACTATGGTTTAAGGAGAGAGAAATGAAAGAGGCTACAGACTAGTAGAGTGGGCAAAAGAACAGGAAATGATTGTAGGAAAACACCTGGTTCCAAGCAACACCCTAGAATATTATGGACCTGGAGGAGTCCTGATAGCAGGATTAGAAACCAGATTGACTACATTCTCATTACAGAAGATTTAGAAACGCGCTAACAGTAGCAAAACAGTTCCAGTGCTGATTGTTATAGTGACCACAGATTACTCACAGGAACATTGAGGATAAAGTTGAAGAAAGTCAAGTATATAACAGGAAACACTAAATATGACTTGTGTACATTGAGTAATGACAAGGAAATACAAGACAAATTCAACATAGAAGTACAGAACAGATTTGAAATATTGTCTGATCTAGAGATCCTATTCCAGGATGTGGATGATCAATGGGAAATGTTAAAGAATTCAATCAATGTGGCTGCAGAAAACAACTATTCCAAAATTAAAGAAGGTGGGTCGTAAGAAATGGATGACTGAGGAAATTTTACACTTAATGGAAACAAGAAGACTCAACAAAAATAATCCTGCCAAATATGAAGAAATTCACAGACAAGTCAGAATATTATGTAGGAAGGCAAAGAAATCATGGCTTGAGGAAAAGTGCTTAGAAATTGAAAAACAACACAACAGTCAAAATACCAAATTAGTGCACAAAAGAATTCAGGAACTTACTAATAAAAGAACAAGTACATCAACAGCTGTCTAAAAACTAAAGATGGCAAAATCATAATAGAAAAAGATCAGATTCTACATGTATGGACAGATTATGTGAAAGACCTGTATAATGATAACAGAGAGGAACAGTATGCTATTAGATTTAATAATGAAGGACCAGAAATTTTAAAGATGGAGGTTCAAAATGTTCTTAAGCATATTGAAAGCTGGCAAGGCCCCCGGTGCAGATAACATCAGCAACAGAAATGATTAAAGCTTTAGAAGAATTTGGACTAGAGCAAGTCACTAGACTGCTGAACACATTATATGATACTGGAGATATACCTTCTGAATTATGTAATTCTGTATTTATTGCAATCCCAAAGAAATCAGGAACCTTAGAATGTGATCAACATAGAACAATTAGTATAATGAGTCACATCACAAAGATTTTGTTCGAATTATCATGCAAAGAGTGAGGAAGAAAATTACAACCTGAAATAGGGGGAAGAACAATGTGGGTTTGTAGAAGGAAAGGGTACAGTAAATGCTGTGTATATGCTGCGAACAGTTATTGAACGTGCTTTAGAAGTAAACAAGGATATACATCTTTGCTTTATTGACTACACAAAGGCTTTGATAGAGTTAGACATGTCAACATTGTGGATATGCTTGCAGATCTACAAATTGATGGGAAAGACATTAGACTTATAAAAAACATATATTGGAAACAACAAGCTGCCATAAGGATTGATAATGAAGTAGGACAATATCAACCTATTAAGAGAGGTGTTAGGCAGGGATGTGTAATGTCTCCTAGATCTTTTTTCCCTATACAGTGAAAATATTTTCAGAAATGTAGAAGACCTAAATGAGCACTGGAGGACGAACATAAATAACATTAGATATGCAGATGATACAGTATTGATTGCAGACAATGCACAGGATCTGCAACAATTAGTAGACGCTGTTGTTGTACACAGTGAGCAGCTGGGGTTGGAATTAAATTGTAGGAAGACACAGGTTATGGTCGTCACTAGGAAGAACGAAGTACCACAATGTAATATACAAGTAAATGGGAATATTCTTCAACAAGTGAATCGTTCAATTATCTCGGAACAGTCATAACATCTGATGGCAGATGCCTTGAAGAGATTAGAACAAGAATCGCCATTGCGAAATTAGCCTTTAGCAAGATGAAAAACATTCTGACCAATAAAATGATGTCAATTGAAACGAGAAAAAGAGTGTTGAGGGGATACATAGAGCCTGTTCTTTTGTATGGATGTGAAACTTGGACAATGTGCAGTCAAGCTGAAAAACATCTGATGGCTGCAGAAATGTGGTTTCTGAGGAAAATGCAAAGAATACCATGGACAGATAGAAAAACCAATGACCAAGTACTACAAGAGACAAATGAAAATCGTAGATTGATTAGAGAAATTAGAATCATGACCGCCCACGCTTTCCGGCATGGCACATGATTGATTGATTGATCACACTTACAATTCTAAATTCAATTTAATTATTTTACAATCTAAACTTTCAAATCAAAATTCTAATATTTGATCAATTAAACTTGTCAGTCCTCTGGTAATATCCTTGACTTTGACTTGAAAATCTATGAAACAATAATTTGTTACTATCTTGAATGCAATTCATAATCTCTAATTATCAATTGTTTATATGGTGTGCTGCTCCAGTTGAACCATATCTGCGCCTTATCGGACTATTAGCGTTTGTGATAGATTTACTGGGTTGACCATCATTCAACTAAATCTGTCAACATTTCCTCCACTTGCACCCTGTCATCTCAGATTTGCAAGGATTCTTATAAATGACTCACATATTACAACAATGTGATAAGTTCATCAAAGGCATAGTATAGATTTCTCTTCTCAACATCAAAACCAATTATAAAAGCACAAATATAAACCAGTGTTCCTTGAGATCATCTGAACTGCCGTCCACCGTCATGGGCTAATCATCCAAATAAAACAGAACAACCCATACCGGTGATCAGCCGAACACCTGATCTAACTTCCTATACTATCAATTCTGTCTTCCCACCGTGACGATGCACCCGTCGATACACAGGAACGCGATAATCTCCATTTATTGACAGAGCTCTTCCATCAGTGCTTAACAAAAGTCATGTACGGCCTCCATTCCAATCAGCGTTCTCTCCCGCCGATAGCGAAGCCGATGCAGTGTCCCAATGAGAAGCCAGAAGTTACAAAAAGAAACACCGTATTGCCAACGCCACGCCAGGACATTCACCGATACCGAAATGAAATCCATCCAATGTATTAGATAGTATCGATCCAAAATTCAATAAGTAATGTTAAATAAACTTAGTCATGCGACCATAGATAAATGATTAGTTCTTCATATCAAACACTATTAATTCTGTAAACACCAAACGTCAATCATTATCATGCAAATATATATCTTCTAAATCCTGACTTACATATTAATCTAAAGTTTTCAGTAAAAAATAATATTAACAAATCACGATTAATAACTTTCATTTCTGGGTTAATACGTAGCACACCCAGTTATATAATTATGTCAATTTATTAACAGCATAACGATAACATAAACGAAAGTTACTAATAATATATAATCCATGAATTCATTCTATTAACCAATAATAAAAACGTGTAATACAATTAAGCAGTATATACTAATATTACGTTACAAAAGTCTTTTGTTTACATAACTATTTACTACCGAATTACTGCTATATACTACGGTACTAATTAATTTATAATACTTACTACTTCTTAGACCGGCTTCCTGGCCAAGAGGTTAGCGACTTTTCTCCGTAATCTCGTATACTCTCGTAAGTAACGTGACGACGGTGAGAATCAGCAGTGGTTCGAATCGCGCCGGTAACTTACGGGGTATGTGAGCCGGCCGCTCAGAAAGCAATGGCAAACTACTGAGCGTAATCTTGCCAAGAAATCAACAATCAGCTGAAAGATGCTGATGTTGACAGCAATGTCCTGTAAAGGATATGCAAACATTGTTTTTATTTACTGCTTCTTAATTTCAATGGCACCATGGATTCTTCTTCTTCTTCTTCTTCTTCTTCTTCTTCTTCTTCTTCTTCTTCTTCTTCTTCTTCTCTTCTTCTTCTCTTCTTCTTCTTCTTCAGCGTTCCGAGCCATTGGGGTTCTTTGCTGCAGATACAATCCATTTCCATTCAGTCTCTCTGGTTGATCAACGGATTATAATTAATAAATCAAAAATATATTGTGGCCACTTATCCATAAACCATAATATCTAATTCCTCAACATCACTAATAGTCGGTTTGTTTACATCTGCCAACTACGCATTTAAATTTCACAGTATAACACATTGTTCTGTAGCAGCACAAGAATCTGCCTATTCACACTTCTAGTATTTCTTTTATTATAGTTTTAGTGTTGCTAAGTTTCTATTTCTAACGATCACATTTGTAAATTCGAAATTGTGCACATTGCTATTTCACATCGTTCATTCACCGAAACAATGACAAAGAGTTTCTGTTTATGGCCTGACCTTCTAGGCTCATCAACTGTTTTTGTGGTGACCCCAACACAGTTGTTGCACTCAGTCTTGCTCCCGCGTTGACCTAAACACAGTCATTGTATTTAGCGTTGCTCCCGTGTTGATCTCGCGAGCGTTCATGAAGTATTTCCGAATTATGCCGAGTGACGATCTGTCCTCTGCTGTAGTCTGCCAAAATCTGATTCCCCCAGCTTAATTTATCTGTATATTTCGATGTAAGCGGTGAATTTGGTTTCTGCGTGTCCCGTGTAAACTTACAATTAGGCCAATAGTTCAACCGTGTTTCTAGGCTAGACTATTATTCACGGAGCTTTCTACGAAATGTCCTTGAATACAATCAACTCGTCTGTATGAACCCCATTCTTTACAAATTCTTAGTTCTTTACCATTTTCGAATGTTTTGTTCTTTGCATATAATTTAAACATACACACGTTTGCCGACAGTTCTCTGCTTTAGCGTAATATAGTTTCAACTGTTTCTGTTACTGTACATCTTGCACCTGTTATTTGACACTCTGTTAGGTTGCTGATATTCTTTTTTATTTCTGCTTTTCTTGAACACCATATTCTTGCCTAGGGTATTATTTTTCTTTCCTGGAATTTCATTCCGCTCTGAGCTCCATATGTTGCCGGCAAGTGGGTGTTTGCCGGTGCTGCATAATTGACAACAGATAACTCTTTAAGCCAACTCAACGCAACTCGATCGAACAACAGAACACAATTCAAATTTACACCTTCTTTTTCACTCCAGGTATTTGGCAATACACAATGTCATTTATACCACATATCAGTTACTTTTATACGATACCTAGAGTCTACAATAACTTCACAACAATAAGTACACAACTTAACCACAGATGTAGCGGCACATTTTATGGCCTGTGCTACAGAGCCAAGAACCACGTCTCAACTCGACGGTGGCTAAGCCCAACTGATTGCCTGCAGGAGACGTTGTCCCCTGCTCAGCGACTCGCCTCGCTATTGTCATGCAAGACATGATTCTCAATCTTCTCATCTTCACACTGGACTGCATGAAGCTGTAGACTGTCAGTACCGAGTGGCCCATGACCTGACCTAGGTCCATGGCAGTAGTAAATATAGTACACTCTCATGTTTCTACAATAGTAGTACAGATAGTATGTTCTCATGTCTCTACAATAGTAGTACAGATAGTATGTTCTCATGTCTCTACAATAGTAGTACAGATAGTGTGTTCTCATGTCTCTACAATAGTAGTACAGATAGTATGTTCTCATGACACTACAATAGTAGTACAGATAGTGTGTTCTCATGTCTCTACAATAGTAGTACAGATAGTATGTACTCATGACACTACAATAGTAGTAGAGCTAGTGTGTTCTCATGACACTACAATAGTATTACAGATAGTATGTTCTCATGTCTCTACAATAGTAGTACAGATAGTATGTTCTCATGTCTCTACAATAGTAGTACAGATAGTATGTTCTCATGTCTCTACAATAATAGTACAGATAGTATGTTCTCATATCACTATAATAGTAGTACAGATAGTATGCTCTCATGTCTCTACAATAGTATACAGATAATATGTTCTCATGTCTCTACAATAGTGTTACAGATAGTATGCTCTCATGTCTCTACAATAGTAGTACAGATAGTATGTTCTCATTTCTCTACAATAGTAGTACAGATAGTATATTCTCATGTCTCTACAATAGAAGTACAGATAGTATATTCTCATGCCTCTACAATAGTAGTGTAGATAGTATGTTCTCATGTTTCTACAACACTAGTACGTGTAGTATGTTCTCATGCCTCTACAATAGTAGTGCAGATAGTATAATCTCATGGTAAGTCAGGTCTTAGTCAGATATTGACATAAGCCTGGGTCAGTGACATTGAAGTGAGTGACCGGGCATGAGAAAGAATGGAGATGAGAGTGGGAGACAGTAAAGTGACTGACCTGGCTATGAGAAAACAGCCAGTCCTGAGAAATAAAATAGTGAGGGTAGAGGAAAAAAACCCCTAGGGCGGATGGGGAGAGAGATAGTGTATTTGTGTGTGAAGTCAAGGGACTTCAGGGAGTTGAGTTTGAGATACCGAAGGAGTCGGTAGTCCACGGACAACGGTGTTGTGTTGTTCTCCGAGTGGTGAAGACAGGCCTAAACCCAGAGTGGGTTGCATAGTTGAGCATTGGCTCCAACCCAATGTGTGGGTTGTACTGTGGGAGATCCAGCAGTGGATAGTAGCTGGATTACCTGTCTTGTGGATTGAGATAAGAAGCAGGCCGTGAGAAGGCATTGATGTGTGCTGGTTAAATTGTGAGGAGGATATTTATATTCTATGGATTACATTATTTTCTGGATGTATAAACATTTTCCGTCTGTCCGTCTTATTTCTGGAATAAATGATTATGTGCGCCAACTCAATCTTGTTTCATGACTGGTGAAGGTGCACTTCTGGGGTGAGTTGGATTATGAGACAATTAGATAGCTCAATTGACACACCATGAACATCGTTACCTAGACAATGACCATCACACGACAATATCAAGCAAAGATCATCAAGAACATTAATATTATCATCAAGAACGACGTGTGACAGATATTATTGAGCTACCGTATGACAGTAGACGGTACTACCTGCTTTCTGTCAGCGCCGAATGTTGGGCGGCGCTTACCAAACCCGACACCCCACATTGTGCCAACGGCTTCGGGCGAAAGAAGCGCAATTGGGAGGGTACTAGCCTTATCCTGGTACGAGGAAATGCAACCCAAAGACAAAATAAGTCATGGCAGGGCAGACCAGGCCCTAAGCCTTGGTTGGCAGCTGGTCTAGGATCGAAGCTCCGACAGGCGGACAGTTTAGAGCATTGCTTTGCTGATCCGGCAGCTTCTGCAGCTTGTCTTGTTCCAGATTATAGGTGTCAACTTTCCTCTGGAGTGAAGTAGGCAGGCAGAGAGAGGGATCATGCTGCATGGGCAACACATGGTTTCTTTATTTTAGCCCAGGCTTTGTGCTATGGAGAGGCAATAACTCCATCCCTGGTCTTAACCGGTCTCGGAATCAAAGCGAGAGGCAACTGTTACGAGTTATAAGTCCTTGTCAGTTGGCGTAGACATGGGGCGCCAGGCGTTGCCTCTGACGGTGGGAGACACCTACAGGTGTCACTGATCAGCTACCGCCCGCCTCAAGCTGGGCAGCCCCCAGCCAATTGGGTGCTGATCCGCCACAGCCTGCCTGCTTCAATGGGTGCTTGGGGCTAGGACAAAATCTGAATCGCAGGCTGTAAAACCAATGCACCAGGTACTAATAAAAAGAATAGAAACCTCATGCTACGGCTTGCAACCTGGAACGTGAGAACCATGTGTCCAGGATTTTCCACTGACTTGACAAATATTGACGATGTGAAAAAAACGGCTGTGATTGATGCTGAAATCGATCGTCTTAACATTGATATTGCTGGCCTGCAGGAGACTCGCCTCTCTGAGGAAGGGTCACTCAGGGAAAACAATTACACCTTTTTTTGGAAGGGAAAAGGGCAACATGGTGTGGGCTTTGCAGTGAAGAATTCGCTACTGGGAATGATTGATATCCCAGCTGGAGGTAATGAAAGATTATTATCACTGCGCTTGGCAACCTCCTGTGGATTTGCCACCATTCTCACTGCATATGCACCAACACTCGCTTCCTCTGATGATGTGAAGGATACGTTCTATGAGCAGCTAGACTCTGCGATCAAGGCAGTTCCAAAATCCGACTACATTTATATGCTCGGTGATTTCAATGCTCGTGTGGGCAAGGACTCGAGTTCATGGCCAGTGTGCCATGGAAAATACAACATCGGTCGCATGAATGATAATGGGCAAAGGCTGCTGGAGCATTGCACTAGAAATGACCTATGTATTACAAACTCCTTTTTTAAAACAAAAGAGATGCATAAGGTCACATGGAAACATCCAAGATCCGGCCATTGGCATCAGCTGGACTTCATTATCACACGGAGACAACATCTGAACCATACATCATTAACTCGAAGTTACCACAGTGCTGACTGTGATACAGATCATTCTTTGGTTGTTGCAAGGGTTAGACTGAGACCAAAGAGAATCTACACAGCTAAACACAAGTCTAGCCCCAGGATTAATATTACTAACACTCACGATCCTGGAAAGTGCTTTGAATTTCAACAGCAACTTGAAGACGCTTTCAATGATACATCAGAAAATTGTAAAGTAAATGATAAATGGAGTAAACTTAAGGAAACTATTTATAAAACAGCTGTAGGGGTTTACGGCACTGTGGATCATAAGAGGCAGGTCTGGTTTGCGGCAAACAGCCAGATACTGCAGCCCTTGATTGATAAAAAGAAGATAGCTCTCTTAAGAAACAAGGAAAGACCAACGCGTAACACTCTGAGTGAGCTGAAGCAAGCAAGGAAGGATGTACAAAAGGCTGCCAGGCAGTGTGCGAATGACTATTAGGATCAAGATTATGTGAGTCCATTCAAATCGCAAGTGATAAGGGAAACATCAGAAGCATGTATGAAGGGATAAAGAAAGCCTGTGGTCCAATGATCAAAAGAAGTGCACCGCTGAAAACCTTGACTGGAGAAATCATCACTGATAAGAAACAGCAGATGGATAGATGGGTCGAGCACTATTTAGAGCTTTACTCAAGTGAGACCAAGCTAGCGGATGATGCCCTCAACGCCATAGAGGCCCTGCCAACTCTTGACCACCTGGACACACTTCCCACCATAACAGAAGTTAAGTGTGCTATAAATGAGCTTGCATCTGGCAAGGCTCCAGGTAAGGATGGGATTCCAATAGAGGTGATCAGGAGTGGGCAAGACACACTCGCTCTACAGATCCACCAGCTAATAGAGCTATGCTGGCGAGAAGGACAAGTCCCACAGGATTTCAAAGATTCAAACATCATAACGCTGTACAAGAACAAGGGAGATCGGAGCGACTGTAACAAATATAGGGGTATCTCACTTCTGTGTATTGTTGGGAAAGTATTTGCCAGAATTGTCCTGCACAGACTTCAAGTCCTGGGAGATCAAGTCTACCCCGAATCACAGTGTGGCTTCCGTCAGAACCGGTCTACCATTGATATGATATTCTCATTGCGACAGATGCAAGAAAAATGCCGGGAACAAAATCAGCCACTGTTTATTGCCTTCATCGACCTCACAAAGGCATTTGATTTGGTCAGTCGTGAGGGTCTGATCAAGGCACTAAAGAAGATTGGCTGCCCACCAACTCTTCTGTCCATTGTGGAATCGTTCCACACAGGCATGAAGGGTATAATCAAGTTTGATGGCTCAACTTCAGAAGAGTTTGAAATCAAGAGTGGAGATAAGCTAGGCTGTGTGCTAGCCCCCACCCTCTTTGGGATATACTTTTCACTTCTACTGAAATATGCCTTTCGTGATCAGGATGATGGTATATACATTCACTCACGCTCAGATGGTGGCCTCTATAATGCTCAGAGATTGAAGGCCAAGACCAAAATTAGCAGGGTACTAATCAGAAAGTTGCTTTTTGCGGATGATGCTGCGATTACGACCCACTCTGAGGAAGAATTACAACATCTACTATCTGCATTCTCCAATGCTTGTTCTGAATTTGGTTTAACAATTAACAAAAAGAAGACACAGATTATGTCACAAGGTGCACATGGTGTACCATCAATCTTTATTGACGACGCCGAACTGGAGATAGTAGACCATTTTACATATCTAGGATCAGAGGTAAATAGCAAATTATCCCTCGATCAGAAAATCAACATCAGGATTGGCAAGGCATCAACAACAATGAACATGTTAGCAAAAAGAGTCTGGGAGAACAGGAAGCTTACTGCCAAAACAAAAGTCCTCGTCTACCAAGCCTGTGTCCTTAGTACTCTTCTTTATGGCAGTGAAACCTGGACAACTTACTCACGCCAAGAGAAACGTTTAAACAGCTTTCATATGCGGTGTCTGCGAAGAATACTTGGTATTAAGTGGCAAGACAAAATCACAAATACTGAAGTATTGGAAAGATCAGGTTGTGTGACGGTGTATTCCATGCTCAGTCTTCGTAGACGTTAGGAGGATGGATGATGGTAGAATACCAAAGGACATCTTTTTTGGTGAATTACAGACGGGTAGGAGATCTCAGGGTCGGCCTCTACTACGATACAAAGATGTGTGTAAGCGGGACATGATTGATACAGGCATTGATAATGCACATTGGGAGCACGTCGCCGCTGAACGTGTTGCATGGAGGGCAACTATCAGAAATGGAATAAAGACAAAGGAGAAAATGATTGCAGATAAAGCACACACAGAGCGTGAGAGACGTAAGATGGTGCAAAATGGTGGAAGTGACCATGTTTTCACATGCACCTACTGTGGGCAAACATTTGCAGCAAGAATTGGCCTTACCAGCCACACTCGCCTCCGCCATGGATCGTAGTTATTAAGCCTTTTTGAAGGACAATGTACCAAACTATCGTCTGTCAAGACGGAAAGGTGCCAATAATATTCTCATGCCTCTACAATAGTAGAGCAGATAGTATATTCTCATGCCTCTACAATAGTAGTGCAAATAATATATTCTTATGTCCCTACAATATCTATACAGATAGTATATTCTCATGTCTCTACAATATCTATACAGATAGTATATTCTCATGTCTCTACAACAGTAATGACTGACTGGCGCCTTGCCATCTTGACAGACTTGTCTATAGTGGTCATACAAGACTGACCATCACTCAGCTTCATCTGCTCATCCTCACCACTCATTTGCTAAGCCACTCGTCCCAGGCCTAGAAGATCAGCTGTTATCGCGTTCACATACAAGGCCACCTGTACAACGCAAGCCAACGTTACCTGGTAGACAGACTGATACCCGACTGCAAGGATTGCCCAAGGAAGATACCAAGTTCCAAGTACCGCCAGCACATCTTTGCTGTTATCGCGTTACCATACCTGACCACCCGTATCTCCAGTCAGTCAGCCACTGCAGCCACAGACTTCCACCACCGCCCATGCTTGTACCAAGTTCCAAGTACCGCCAGCCTATGAAAATAGACATCCTCTTTGACTCTGTCACTGTAGACCTAGCGTATAGCAATGAACATAGTGGCAGCTACTAAGCTTGAGATAATCTTATGTTACTGACCGCTTCCTTCCACTTGCCCAAATCATTACGCTTCAATTGCCACAGCTTCTGTTGTAACTTCATCCTCTATATAGTACTCTCATCAATTTTATTAATTATTCCAATAATAAGTATCCTATAAATCTAAACAATTTGTTCTTAAATTAATCAAAATCAACCAACAATATCAATAAATGCAACATAATAATAAATATCAACACAAATATATGTCTCAATCAATCAATTAATAACAAAATTAAATATCTATACTCAACCAATAAGTAATTATATTCTCATTACTAAAATTATATAGCATTTACATCAATAGTTCACAATATTCATTAATACATATCACTAATAACTATGCAATTACTACTAATTATCTAACACATAACATCCATCATATAATTATATAATATATAATATAATACTATATGTGCAATAATAACAATCATTGCTTATAATTTAAGTTCTCTATTCCATAAAATAATTACTAATCAATCTCTATATAATTACATAGTCACACTCATATTGCAATACAGCTTCCTTTCCAATAACATCTCTTCAATTTCAATTCTAACTCAACCTGTATGGCTATGTGGCACCATGACTACGTGTTAGTAAGACATGCAATCCATCATCAAATTATTTACATACGTTAGTTCTGTACAGTAAGTTAACCCATAGTGCCTCCATACATGAGTGAGTCTTCATCTGCCACTAAACCACAATCAACAATCTGCAATGCGAGACCGCCATCACACAGCGAGCACATACCTAGCTCACCAGGTGTTAGCAACCTCACATTAACTGATGCCAATACCAATATGGTTTTACCTATCCACTACTGTTATCAATCACGAAATCTTTCACAATTAAAAAATATAAACCCAATAAATATCGAAATCATCTGTGCCACCAGTCCCCGTCACGGATTATCATTTAACACATTCATTCCATTCACATCAACCACCATAACCCGTATCAGAGATCAGCCGCACACATGACGTAACTTCTCATACTATCAATATTGACAAAGTCATCTCCGGTTTCCATCCCAACTGATGTTTTCTCCCAGCGATCTCCGCCGATGCCGTGCCAGAATCGACAAGTCCGATGTTACCAAAGAGAACACTGCACCGCCAAACACCGCTCGGATATCCACCCATTTGAAATGAATTCCCATTCACTAAAGATAGTATTAACCAAAATCCACTAATGAAAATTAAACTAACTACCACACACCAAACTTCCGCTAACTCGACGTCATCTCAAACCGACGCTCAACAGTTGTCAAACCGGTACTGCACCAGTGGTACCAGATGTTAAAATTAAATACAACACCGCTCCAACCCTGCCGAGACACCAGCAGTCCGAAAAGAAGTCCCTTTATTAGTTCGATGCCAGTTGTTAAATCCCTACATTAAATGTCTTTTAACTCACTAATTAAATAAATAATTCTTAGCATTAACCAATAATTCTGTAAACCAACATCAATCATTGCCATGTAAATATATAAGTCATAAACACTAAACTAAAATAATATAAAGTTACCATTAATTGATAATATTAAACTACATTCAATCACTCTTTCTTAAAAAATCTCTTACCATTGTTTTTTTTATAAAGTGTTAATAATAATTTAAATTTTCAAATTTGTTGCAATCAATAGCTATACACTGTACATTTACTATTAATTTACTGTAGGCTATATTATAACATTATTGAACTGATTAAGTTGTGTGTTTAATTCTGCAGCTCTAACACACCAAACACCATAACCAAACTATACAATCTACCAGAAATCAATAAGTACATATCATTACCTTTATAAATGTTGACCATCATATTCATACTGCTAGCTATCTAGTATTTATTTGTATCTTACTAATTTATAAATTAATTTTTAATTGATAAGTTAATGTAATTGCGCTGCAATATTACCAATGTCTTCCTATATATGGTTCAATTAATTATCCTTAACTTTATGAATCACTTAATCCATCAATTCATTGCATCAATGTCACAGTCTCACATGAGGGCGGTATTAACATAAAGATAATAGAGAGTGGAGAAGGGATAGAACTCCAGCTAAAGGGAAAGAACCGAGTCACTCGAAGGCTCGAATAATCCAGAGCCTTCTCGAAGGACCGGTCAGCGTGTCCACAGCCCCGTGGACACCGATGGAGCCCGCCGATTGCGGGGTCCACGAGAAACTCGGAGAGAGTTACCACCCGTGTCGGATTGCGACACGTGTGGAAAGGCAGACACGGACTGGACATCGGAGAAGCAACAGGGCTTACCTTAAGGGGGACTTGATAGCTTAAAACCCAAGTGTATTTAGGGGTCTTACGCATACGTTAGATAGCTGATAGAGTTGTTGTACTGATCATGTATTATTGGTTTAATGTAAACTCCTGTGATACGCAATTCGAGGGTTGCTGGCTGCGAAAACCTTTCTTCGCCAGCTTAATGTAACATAATATAAATAAATGATGTTCGATTGTATCTGAACGGAGTTTGTTGCCTTTATGAGCACGGGTTTCATTCCCCTAGGTATCTAGGACGGTGACAATAAATAAATAACAATCAATTACTTAGAATTGTTAATGTTTTGAACACAAAATGAATCAATGCAAACAACAAGTGCATAGACTTAATATCTATTAACGCTAGCCCCTATATGATATCACTTATAAGTGCTGAATCCTATTGTACCGAATTCTGTAGCCGAGCATGCTGCGTACACTTCCTACGACTTATCACATGATTCCTCGTCCACGAACAGCCATTCGATAACCAAGTTATAGTTTCCAACAGTCACAAACAACATCTTAACCTCCACTTTTATTTCTGGATGCAATGTTGACTGCTGTCTTACAGCTATGTCCAAATCATCATATTAATACCATGAAAGTGATGTCTCTCTTGTTACCTACATTAGAGTCTTTGCTATCAACATGAACTCTCTTGCTTTAACTTTTAAGCACCACCTACTCCATTAGTGACTCACTCAATAGGAAAATCTTCCCACTAGTTTGATCATATTCTGTGGAATTCTGTCAACAAACTCTATTCATGTTGACGTACTGATTGCTTTCCTTCTTATTCTGCAGAGATTAGTGTACGGCGCTACTAATCCTTACCTCAGAGATTGCACCCTACTCTTGATATCATATGATATGACCCTCGGATCCAGGAAATCACAGACCTTCGGTCAGCCCACACTGTACCTCTTTACTGGATATCTTGTCTGTGTACCCTTGATTGCTGTATCTGAAAGTATACTTGCTTAGAAAGAAAAGAAAAAACTAGCAATATTACACTCAATCATAGCATGCAAGACATGATGATGTTAATTTAAATAATTTTTGCATGCCACAAACTCAACTTGAACCAAGAAAGAAAGAAAAAGGAAATATACAACAAAAGAAACACACCAAACAACACATCGGTTAATAACCGGAAAGCTTGATGTCATGCTGTAATACAACAACTTAATTGTTAGATGTCATTATCATTGTTATCATGCATCAACCCCAACAATCAAACCTAGCATACATACATAGTTACCTGATTGTGTTAGTTTTGCAACATACCTAAAAGAATAATCTCAACCAGAATCAATTTTAAATTAATACTTTTATGTAGCTTCCACTGATATTATGATATTTAATAACCAGCAATGTCTAATAACTCGTATATCTTATATTCAGATTAACTATCTATTATTTATTTTTAAATAAGAATATATGTAAATTTTAAGATATTAAGGAATATTAATAATACATTAACTTATCTAATTTGCTGTAAGTAATAATTATAAAGGTTGTATGTCTACTATTAAGTCTAATAATTGCAACTACTTCGCATGCAAACAACCGTTAACACCAGAATAAACTTTCGAACACAACAAACCATGCTTGTTTTAAGTTTATGTTGTAAAAGGAAATTATAACAGTTCATGACAGGGCTCATACTTACACACTCGATGTGTTAATTTGTTAATACATTATACCCACAATTAATTATAATAACATAACAACCGTAAAATATTCTACCGTATAGTTCACTAATTATTATTATAATCTTATTATCGTAATATGCAATTCGAGGGTTGCTGGCTGCGAAAACCTTTCTTCGCCTGATTAATGTAACATAATATAAATAAATGATGTTCGATTGTATCTGAACGGAGTTTGTTGCCTGTATGAGCCCGGGGTTTATTCCCTAGGTATCTAGGACGGTGACAGGCTATGTGGGGGCCCGAAGCCGATTTTGGCAAGCACAAGCTTTACTTTCCAGACAGCTCTTGGTTTTGCCAAGTAAAATATATCAACTTTCATACATAACAAAGTCTAGAACTTTGCAGCTATCATCGTATCATCTGTGAATGAGCTATTGTAGTCCCTCTACAAAAGTAAATAATTTGTGATGTTCATGAAATTTGACATTGCAATTACTGGACAATTACAGTGACAATTACTAATTTTTTTTTGATTCCAACATCAGATTGTTCCGCGAAAGATCGTGTGTATGTAAACTGTCCTCCAGCAGTGGCGAGAAATCAGAAGAACCAAACAACACTACAGTCAAGAAACCAGTAAAATAAGATGAGTCCCATTTCATGCTCATTAGATCCCTAAGCGAAACTCATTCATGTTCATCGATGTAACATTTTTTCTTTGCATTGCTTCATATATATGCTAATGTCTTAACCAACTGAACGTGCTCGTAAAAATTTAAATGTAAACATTAAAGGGGGATAACCAAATGTTGTACACCCAAAACTAATTTCAAAGGGATTTAATTTCGATAAAGTGAACACTAACTAAAATACAAAATGTCAACATTAGAACAGTGCATTGAATTAGGAATTAAGTTAGGGTATACTGCCGAAAAACTTTCAGAATGGGCACAAAAGACGCATTTAGAAAATATAGCACGAGAAGACAGAGCAGCAGAAAGGGAGGAGAAAAAGATGCAAGCGGAAAGAGAAGAGAAAAGATGCAGATGCAACTGGAGGCTCAAGAGAAGAAGATGCAAGCTGAAATAGAAGAGAAAAAGATGCAGATGCAAATGGAAGCTAAAGAAAAGAAAATGCAACTGGAGGCTCAAGAGAAGAAGATGCAAATGGAGCTTGAAGCTGCGACCAAGCAAGCCCAATTAAACGCAGAAACACAGATAAAACTGAAACAAATGGAAATTGACTCCAACTTAGAAATTTCAGTAAACAAAATTAGAAGTAAAGAAGATGAACAAAAATACAACACATATAAAGGCCTAGTCAAGCCCTTTTGTTCAGGAGATTCAATAAGCGCATATTTAGAAAACTGAGAGTGTTTGATGACTTACCATAACGTTACAAAAGTCGATTGAGCATTTATTCTGATGAGAAATTTAGCATTAGAGCCCTTAAAAGTGATAGAGACAGTTCTGCAAGACATGAGGAAAGATTACAACTATTTGAAACAAAGAATACTCCAACATTTTTCACTAGACACAGCAGGCTATCAACTACAGTTCTCAAAATTAGCCCCATCACCTAACCAAACGTTCATAGACTACGTGTCTACAGTCCAAGATATTTGTACAAATTGGATAACCTCAGCAAAAACAAATAACAGCCATGATAAACTAAAGGAGCTAATTATAATTGATAAAATCATTAGCACAATACCAACCCCTTTTTCTAAATTTTTAAGGCAAATGGATTGTAAAACTATCCAAGAAATAGAAAATAAGGGGAGCGCATATTTTACAGCTAATCGCGATATTTTTCAGTTAAATATGAGCCAAAATGAAACAGCAGCGGTTACAAACACCAAATATTCAAAACCAAATGGAAATAGGTTCAAACAACGCTCTAAGTTCACAAAACCAGTCCTGTGTCAGTATTGTCATCTGACACACGAACAGTACGCGATGTGTGACAAATCACCAAATTATTCACATCATCTCCAAATGATAGTGGAAAAACAAAAGAACAAAAGGAATGCATATCACAGAGCAGTTAAATGTTTTTTTGCGCCAGTTATGGGCATTTCTCAGGACGTTGTGAAGGGCGAAAGATGATGAAGCGGGCCAATGCCGCATTAATAGATACCTCTTCAGATGAAGAAACTGAACAACAGAACGAATGCGACATCCAGAATGAAAGTGCGAGTGAGTTAGGTAATGCGGTAGAGATTATTAACACCATCACTGATAACACATGTAACACCTGCAGAAAATTTCAGTTGGATACCACCTTGAAATGTGGCCATACAATCCCTATATCCAATGAAATGGCCAACGCAGCCTTAGCGTCTAAAGGCAAGCTAAAATTTATGAAACGGTTTGTGAATAACAAACTATGTACAATAATGCGGGATAGCGGAACGACTCTTTGTGGAATTAAAAGAACATTAATCAATAACAAAGACTACACACACAAATACGTAACATGTCGCACATTCGCAGGCACCATCGAAAGATACCCCCTAGCACTGGCCGAAATTCAGACACCTTTTCTATCAGGACAAGTGCTATGCGCAGTATTGGAAGATCCTTGCGCTGAAATTATTCTTGGAAATCTTCCTAATATAAAATCCTGTTCTGAAGAAGAAATCATGGAATGGGAACAGAAAAACTGCATCCAGAAAGCAAACAGTGAGTCCTAGAACTAAAGAACACATTTGCATGTCTCAAACTGCCAAAAGCACAAGGGAGACCACCGATGACGGAATTCAAAACGAATTCACAGAGGTGCATAACACAGGGGCGGTTGAATCTTGCAATGACACCATCAGCATAAAACCTCGAATTGAGGATGCAACCGAAACACGAAATTGTGAACCTGTAAATGTGCAACAACAGACAGAAGACGCCAATATAGTGACAAAACAAATGACTCACATAACCCACATGAACAACTCAACAGAGACAACAGGGACACTAACCGGACTAACAGAAACGACATTGACAAGAACAACGATGACAATTCTACTTTAACGACACATTCTCTGAATAACGGAAACGACGAAGTCAACGACACAATAGCAACTCTTCTTAATCATGACAAACAGCTTTACGAGTCATTACAAACCGACTCGACTTCTTTAAAGTACTCTCAACCGAAATCATATTATGCCAGGAACAACAATAACAGAAGCACAGCAACGACAGTACTTCTTAACGACACTACTACACAAGACAATGAAGACAACTTCACATTACATACACTTTCTGGTGAAGACAAAACCGCAGTTACCAAACCAACAACTGAGAGAACTCATAAGTTCCAACTTTATGAGTCAAAACAATTTGTTTCTCTGAGAACTAGAAACAATTACGGCATTAATTCCAAGAAACATAACCAAGGAATACAAAGATATCCAAGGGACACTACTATTGATAAAAAATCATTATTAGCAAACGAGTGTCATCATATGTGTTCATCGCAAATTTGTCATCTATCAAGGACACATAAATCTAAAACAGAAACAACACATAAAGCTGCAGAAAGTTATGCAGATACAGAAATAACACCATCAAGCAACATTCATGCAAACAATCAGTATGCAAATAAACAAATACAAACAATTAACTTCACACGAAAGCAAAGTCAGAAACGATGGCATACAAACAAACTGCTTTATTGCATGAACAAAACCAGCAAACGATGCGGATCTAAATCCATCAGCACAAAGACTTCCATTTTTATTTCACTATCCACCTATTTACCAGATAAATACAATTTCTTTGAAACACACACCTCAACCAACAAAAATAAACAATCACATTCACCAAGCAGTAGAATGAACAAAGACATATCACTGACACTCTTCCTACTTTTGCTGTTAACGAACTTCAAACATTACCTACCTTTCAAAATGAATCTTTCACCACTATCCGGATAACAAACAAATTGTTCATCATATTTACCATCTCATTCATATACCAATCAACTTTGCGCCAAATTGAAAGAGCAAACACCATGCTACAGTTCATTAACTCCTGTTGGTGCAAAATTTTTCATATAACTTTGATATACGCCTATAGTAAATTTATTTTCACTCTTACATTATTCAGACTTATTTTTACATCGATACCTATACAATTATGTAATATGTGCAATTGTAAGAGTATCCGCTTAGAGGATGTAATGCGCAAATTGAAATCAATTCTTTCTAACCCACCCGTATTGAGATTACCAAACATAGATATACCTTTTATTCTGACCACAGATTCGAGTGCTATCGCAATTGGAGGATGCCTGATGCAAGAGTATCAAGGCGTGAGACATCCAATACTCTATGTCAGCCGCACGCTGAAAAAGGCAGAAATCCGGTATTCCAAGTTGAGTTGTAGGCATTAAGTCTACTTTTTTGTATGCGTCGTTTATCTAAGTTCCTCTTAGGTTCCCATTTTGTTGTTTTGACCGATAATGCGCCACTGCTGGTATTTAAGGCAGGCACTCCAAAGAACCATCGTTTAGCAAGATGGTGTCTTCTACTTCAGGATTTCGACTTTGAAATCCGTCACATCAAGGGTACGGATAATATCATTGCTGACCTATTATCACGACAGACCAATGCACCAGCAGACTAACACTATGCACATTAATTAGTGGCCATATAATAAGCTGTGATATTTTAGTCTGTTGCATAGAACAGTGTACCTCTACACTTACTGTAGAACTGTGATTCAGAAGTATCAACGCCTAAGTGAATAATCTACTTATAACATTCACGGACATGAAACGTTGAGAACCCTATATTGTATTAAGCCAGATTAGCAATTGCCAATGCTTTAAAAACAATCCGAGCGATATATAATATCTGTGAAGTTATTTCATGAACCAATGAACTTAAAGTCATCGTGTAAAGATTAAGAACTCTGCATACTCGCTATTTCAAGGAACTTCGCAAACTACCGGAATAGAACTACGACTGTTACAACTTACAAAAGACAGCTATACGAACTGTTAACATTGATGGAACAACACACGGACAACAGGAGGACAACACACACATCGTCGTTGGAGTTAATTAATTTACTATTAGTTAATATGCATTACACTTGTATTTGATTATATATATAAATTATGTCAACACGTAACTTGTATATTTTCTACCATAATATATTACAAACTTTTTCACTCATAGTTAAAATACTCTTCCAATACAATTTTTCTATTTAAGTTATAAACCATTTTTTGATTACAAGTACAAAAAGTACTTGCTACCGTAAAGGGAACATATCGCCTAATCCGTTTTTCTAAGGGCAGTAAGACTTACCTCAACTTTATTTGTATATTTTAACAAAATACTATTTTGGATGAAAGATGTACGAATGAGAGAGCGAATGAATTAAATGAGAGAGCGATATACTGAGCGGACAAATTGTACGCAAAACGTATTTATTTTAATTCGTCTGCGTTTTTCATGTAAAAATGTACTACCTGTCTGAATTGTTGATACATGTTTAGTATTAAATACACTAAAGCTAAGTATCACTGTTTGAATGCCCTGATCATGCATTACACAGATTGGGTAATTCATGACAAAGGATATTCCAACTCGTGACGCTTAGAAGTAAACCACACATCACATACACACATTAAGCACACACGTTATACATGAACTAAGACAGACTCAAAACTGAACACTAACAATTAAAACACAGTCAGTTTATTATAGACAGCAACATATCAGTCAATACACTAACAAGCAAACAAGAACATACGTAGTCAGATGGGATAAAACAACGGTATAAATATATATTTAGCAGTATACAACATACGGAAGTAAAAATGTATCGAAATACACATGCAGGACAAGAATTGCAAGTCTACTTAAATAAGCCAAGACAATTTGTCTTGTTAAAACTCTCTTACACAGAGTTTTATATCTTGGTATCATATGGATACTTGAGAAGGGCGCGGTTGCAAAAACAACTAGAAACGTCACGGAACTTCGGTCAGATAAGCATGTTTAAGAACATAGAAGAGAGAGGAGACCTCTTCAGCAATCATCTTGAAGTGCTGTATGGGAGAATACATGAGTTGTTGATGCAGATATATAGGTTACCAAGTTACTATCCACCAAACTACAAACACCTACTTCATGTGATCCTGTGACAGAATTAGTACAAAACTAATTACCATATAATAACCCATCAAAGCAGGGGGGGGGGGGAGGGGAACTCCTGTCACAGTCTCACATGAGGGCGGTATTAACATAAAGATAATAGAGAGTGGAGAAGGGATAGAACTCCAGCTAAAGGGAAAGAACCGAGTCACTCGAAGGCTCGAATAATCCAGAGCCTTCTCGAAGGACCGGTCAGCGTGTCCACAGCCCCGTGGACACCGATGGAGCCCGCCGATTGCGGGGTCCACGAGAAACTCGGAGAGAGTTACCACCCGTGTCGGATTGCGACACGTGTGGAAAGGCAGACACGGACTGGACATCGGAGAAGCAACAGGGCTTACCTTAAGGGGGACTTGATAGCTTAAAACCCAAGTGTATTTAGGGGTCTTACGCATACGTTAGATAGCTGATAGAGTTGTTGTACTGATTATGTATTATTGGTTTATTGTAAACTCCTGTGATACGCAATTCGAGGGTTGCTGGCTGCGAAAACCTTTCTTCGCCAGCTTAATGTAACATAATATAAATAAATGATGTTCGATTGTATCTGAACGGAGTTTGTTGCCTGCATGAGCCCGGATTTCATTCCCCTAGGTATCTAGGACGGTGACAATAAATAAATAACAATCAATTACTTAGAATTGTTAATGTTTTGAACACAAAATGAATCAATGCAAACAACAAGTGCATAGACTTAATATCTATGAACGCTAGCCCCTATATGATATCACTTATAAGTGCTGAATCCTATTGTACCGAATTCTGTAGCCGAGCATGCTGCGTACACTTCCTACGACTTATCACATGATTCCTCGTCCACGAACAGCCATTCGATAACCAAGTTATAGTTTCCAACAGTCAAAAACAACATCTTAACCTCCACTTTTATTTCTGGATGCAATGTTGACTGCTGTCTTACAGCTATGTCCAAATCATCATATTAATACCATGAAAGTGATGTCTCTCTTGTTACCTACATTAGAGTCTTTGCTATCAACATGAACTCTCTTGCTTTAACTTTTAAGCACCACCTACTACATTAGTGACTCACTCAATAGGAAAATCTTCCCACAAGTTTGATCATATTCTGTGAAATTCTGTCAACAAACTCTATTCATGTTGACTTACTGATTGCTTTCCTTCTTATTCTGCAGAGATTAGTGTACGGCGCTACTAATCCTTACCTCAGAGATTGCACCCTACTCTTGGTATCATATGGTATGGCCCTCGGATCCAGGAAATCACAGACCTTCGGTCAGCCCACACTGTACCTCTTTACTGGATATCTTGTCTGTGTACCCTTGATTGCTGTATCTGAAAGTATACTTGCTTAGAAAGAAAAAAAACTAGCAATATTACACTCAATCATAACATGCAAGACATGATGATGTTAATTTAAATAATTTTTGCATGCCACAAACTCAACTTGAACCAAGAAAGAAAGAAAACGGAAATATACAACAAAAGAAACACACCAAACAACACATCGGTTAATAACCGGAAAGCTTGATGTCATGCTGTAATACAACAACTTAATTGTTAGATGTCATTATCATTGTTATCATGCATCAACCCCAACAATCAAACCTAGCATACATACATAGTTACCTGATTGTGTTAGTTTTGCAACATACCTAAAAGAATAATCTCAACCAGAATCAATTTTAAATTAATACTTTTATGTAGCTTCCACTGATATTATGATATTTAATAACCAGCAATGTCTAATAACTCGTATATCTTATATTCAGATTAACTATCTATTATTTATTTTTAAATAAGAATATATGTAAATTAAAACATTTTAAGGAATATTAATAATACATTAACTTATCTAATTTGCTGTAAGTAATAATTATAAAGGTTGTATGTCTACTATTAAGTCTAATAATTGCAACTACTTCGCATGCAAACAACCGTTAACACCAGAATAAACTTTCGAACACAACAAAGCATGCTTGTTTTAAGTTTATGTTGTAAAAGGAAATTATAACAGTTCATGACAGGGCTCATACTTACACACTCGATGTGTTAATTTGTTAATACATTATACCCAAAATTAATTATAATAACATAACAACCGTAAAATATTCTACCGTATAGTTCACTAATTATTACTATAATCTTATTATCGTATAATTTTCATGAATATATTGGTTTCCGCACGAAGTAATACTAATTAACCACTATACTAACTAGTAAGTTGTTTAATAATTATAATTATTTCCTAACTTAGGCCGTACTCCAATTATTACATAATGCTGCTACCAAGTAATTTTATATGCATTCGTTAGGTTACTGTCACATAAAACAAATTCACAATTACATATCTAACACAAACTAAACAATAACAACATGTCACAATATATAACTGCACATGCTTCATAGACTAAATGTTAAATACTAACTGCACAACGCAAATGGTTTCTATATTGCCTGTTCTTAGCTTAAACTGTCTTGCTGTTTGTTTACAATTTTCCTAACTTACACTGTCTAATCACACAGTTACAATAATTAACCTAATTTCAGTTGATCCAATCGCGTCTACTTTATGTTTTTACGGCAGCTATGAACTACACACACACAAGGCCCCACGAATATAGCTCGGTGTTCTGTCACATACCGGCACTTTACAAGTTCACACAGTTCCGGTGTTTATTATAAAATGTTCACGCTGTTTTATAATAGTTTATTTCAGACTGGCTGATCACATCCTGATTTCTCAAATTGTTAACTTGTGTGTCCGTTTCTTGAATTTACACAACTGTCCCTTCACTGTTTACGTTGAACATCTGTTCATTAACAAAGTAGACCTGTCGAACTTCTGCCCTCCGCTTGTTGACACAGCAAACCTGTCACAACCCTGTAGGCCTGTTCCATATTTTCTCTTGCTGTACTCTTAATTGAACTCCAATGGCGGTGACTTCTTTCCTTACACACCGTTTGTGTTGAAGAAACCAAAAAATCGATGCTTGCTCACAGGTGACCTGGTTTTAACAGTTCGTACGGGGAATTCCCTTTTTTCAGGCATGCTATACTCACTGTTGACTTCTTGATTTGTCTTCATTCACAATTTTAGTAATTTCACAGTTCAACTTGTGCACACTTATTGTTACTAAAGTAGTGACACCTTTATAAGAAATACATTTCTCTTGTTCTTTAAAGTCTTGCAACAATATCTTCAATCACATAATATTAACTGTTTATATACTTCACATAGTCACATTTTCAATACTTGATAAGACTTATTTAATTATTACACTTGATGAATACATCATTTTGCCGAATCTGTTCAATTGTTCACATGCCTTTTGTAATGCGTACAGTTCTACACATGTTTTGTCCTTTCAAATGCATTATGAAAGCTGGAGTTGGTGATTGTTTCTAATTTCATCATGTGTAAAATCAACTTTTCCGTTAGCCAATTCTCTATTTGTAGAATTATGCTTTGTGGCTTAAACGTTACGTTGGCAAGCGTTACGTATGTAAAATCATCATCTGTGGCCTCAGGTTTCATATGGACGATAAGCCCCCAAGTTGCCAGGATTTGTCTGGGACTATCTGAATAGGCTACTATCGATAAACTTTTGTAGCCACACTTCTCGTGTCCAACAGGGGATGATTTATTCTTCTCTTCTTCTCCAGTCAGCACCCTGGTCATCTCGCAGCACATGAGTATATCATGGTTACTCGATCATACGTCATAAACCTCACCCACTCGAACTCCAGTTAACTCAAACAAGAGTGAACACAAAGACTGTTGTAAGTTTCCTACGTATAATATACACAATCACATATCACATTATCAAATATACCATCACTTATTCGACAGTCACATCACATTACACTACAGCATGATCTAGAAGCGTGGCTCAATGCAGAGCCATAACGCTGTATACTTTTCACCATGTCCACCCAGGACGATGGATCAACGCAGACTGCCTTGGCCCGAGCTCACTTCCTGTCACCTGGGAAGTGAGCTCCAGCGTTTTCACGTTGTGTGGAAAGCCCCTGCTTTCCACGTTCTCGTGTTCACTTCCGAACACAGTCGTAACCTTTACTCTCTGAATTAGGTTATAACTGAACCATGCCATGACGTCGTCAGGCTCATGGCAAGTTTGTAAAATGGAGTTATACCTCTCCATAACACAAAGCTGAGCTGAATTTAGAGACCATGTGCTGCCCATGCAGCATGATCCCTCTCTCGGCCTGCTGAATTCACTCCAGAGGAATGGGATCAACAATACGTCTGGAACAAGACAAGCTGCAGAAGCTGCCAGATCAGCAGAGCAATACTCTAACAGCCAGCTCGTCGGAGTTTTCATCCTAGACCAGTTGCCGACCAAGGCTTATGGCCTGATCTGCCTTGCCATGATATTTAGTATTTAGGGTGCATTTCCTCACTCTAGGATACGGCCAATTCCAGTTCCAATTTTCGAAACCAAAAATTCCAAATTCGGTCTCGTCTAACCTGCTTCCTCAGCTGTGGTTATTGTTGACAGCCGTGGTTTTTGTGGGTTCATTCACTCTAATTCTTGTCTTGTGCGCTTTTACGAGTGAGTCCTATCTCGGACTGGTTATGTTGGTTTGTGTCTGTGACATCAGCTGGGAGGAGGGGGGGGGGGGGAGATTCGATCGGCCGCTATCCTTTGTGCCCGTCTCCTGTTGTGATTTCCTTTGTCGGTGTAGGCTCCTGGCTCGTCTGGCTTGGCTGGGTGCAGTCCTTATAAAGACTCTTTATTTGGTTTTTTGCCTCCTTTTTAGTGTATTGTTCGTATGAGCTTTTCGATGTTGTCATTTTCAACCTTCTGGCACCTGTTTTCATTTTCGATAAAGAGTTTATGTTTCTTTTCGCAGTCTTCCTCCGTGGAAGCCATGGGATTATCTCTCCGTCAACTATATGGTACCTGAATCCGGTCTCACAGTCATAGATTCTATCTGGGTATTGTATCAGTTGCCCTCTGAGTTTCTTGGGCTTCTTCTTTTCTTTTTCTTCCCAGCGGATTCTGAATTCCTTGTTCGCGAGTTCCTCTTCAATTGCCTGCTCCCTTGCCGATTCTAGCAACACCTCCAAAGTAGGTCCCCGGGGTCTCTTCATGCCGACCTCAGGGTGCTCATCTCGGATTTCTTCGGATAACTAGCGATATATGGTTTCCCCTTGGATGTCTTGGGCGTTGTGGTTGGGCTGCTGGCTTTAGCTTGCGGTTTAGGCTCGGTCTCTTGGTTTTTATCTTGCGGTTTCTCTGTGGTTTCTTGTATGGCTTCTATGTTTGTTTTGGAAAAGTTCCATTTCAGCTTTCTGTAGTTCTCGCTCTGATTGAATGGTTTGTAGGATTTCTTCGTTTTCCTTCTTTATCAGTGCCACATGTTCCACTTCTTGCTTGATGTTTTGATGGATCTCCTTTATTTCAGCCAGCAGTTTCTCATTGCCGCTAGTCGGTGTCGGCATCAGAAGTACCTTGACTTGCTTCTTCAACTCGTCTATCTGGTTTTGCAGTTGATCTCTTTCAGTTTGTGATATACCCGTGGCTGTATCGCACCTCAGCATTGCGTCCTTATATGGTGTCTTTGTGTTGATGGCGAACTTTACGACGCCTCTGTGCCTTTGAAGGTACGGACAGCCTAGGTATCTTGCTCCATGCTTGCCCAGGCAGTTGGCGCACTTTCTTTTGTTGTTGGGTGCTCGGAAGTCCGTGTACAGCTTGGCCAGCGGACACTCCTTGAAGGCGTGGTGATCGGCGCAGTACCGGCAGATTTCTGTCTTACTGCGACATGCTGTTCTATTGTGGCCGGCCCTCTGGCATTTGGAACATTGATTGACGCTTTGAATGAATCTCTCTGGCTGTTGTATTTTTGTTGTTGATTGATACTGTTGTCGGCATCTCGCTGCCCTCTGTGGTCACCACCGCCAATATTGTAGGAATATTGGAGTAGGTGAGGAGCCGCTCCGCCTTCAAGAATCAGATGTGGAGATTCTCTTCTCGAAGCTGCTTCAGGATTTCTTCGTCTGATAGCTCCACTTGGATACGCTTGGCAACCCACTTGCTTGTCGGTGAATCGGTGTTTCCATCGTGGTTGCCACGTGTTTTTTGGTGTTTTTGCAACATGCCATTTCCCCCCGTATCAGGCTTCTTGACTTGTTAAGGTGACTTGTCTTGATAGCGCTCTCAGTTGCGAAATGTCCACTATGACACAAAAGAGGATAAGGCTTGTACCCTCCATATATATATATATATATATATATATATATATATATATATATATATATATATATATATATATATATATATATATATATATATATATATATATATATATATACACCTTAGTCGGCTCCTAGGAAATGCAAGGTCAGTCAATGATGGTATTCTTCGCTACTATTTGGGGCCCCGGTAACTATGCTTGGTACAAGTGTGGAATGATAGTTTAATATGGATGACGTTGTGATATTCTAGTACCATAATTTTATCGCATCTAGCGCGAGTCACGTGGTCAGTTGTTCCACACGCGCCCCACAAGCCAGTGATCCAGGGTCCACTCCTTGATCCAGTCAGGATTATGCACTAATGACGAGCTAAAACGAGAGCGAAACTCGAGTCTAGTGCTTCCATATTGACGTGGACAAGGTCCAAGGTTCGTACAAGAATACGATCGGTGTTGCCAGTAGTGGGTTATGCTCAATCTTCAAACCGTAAATCCCGAACCAACCAAATACATCAAGTTTTAGTGTAAATTGCTAAACTGTCGTGAAGAGACGCGTACATATACAACCATTTCCTTGACAACCAGACACACATGTAGATTTACAACTGTTTCCATGGCAACCACAGGCACACGCAGATATAACAACCGTTTCTTTGACAATCACACGCACACACGTAGACATACAACCGTTTCCTTGACAACCACAAACACACGTTGATATACAACCGTTTCCTTGACAATCACACGCACATAGTAGACATACAACCCTTTCCTTGACAATCACAGGCACACGTAGATATGCAACCGTTTTCTTGACAACAACACACACACACACACACACACACATACACACACACGTAGATATACAATCGTTTCCTTGACAACCACACAATCATGCATATATACAACCGTTTCCTTGACAAACACACACACACGTGTATATACAACCGTTTCCTTGACAACCACACACACACGCGTAGATATACAACCGTTTCCTTGACAACCACAGGCCCACTGCCCGTGGGCAGCATGCTCCTCATCAACACTATGGTGATTGATGCAGAATGGCAGGAGATGTTTGATGGGAAGAAAACTTACAAACGTTACTTTCATTCCTTGGATACAACCCCAACTGGGAATATGATGGTGAGTTGTTTGTTCATGTTTTGTGTGTGTTCTCACTCACATTGTATGGGTGAGTGAGTGAGTGAGTGAGTGAGTGAGTGAGTGAGTTATTGAGTGAGTGAGTGAGTTATTGAGTGAGTTATTGAGTGAGTTAGTGAGTGAGTGAGTGAGTGAGTGAGTGAGTGAGTGAGGGGGTGAGTGAGTGAGCGATTGAGTGAGTGAGTGAGTGAGTGAGCGACCGAGCGAGTGAGCGAATGAGTGAGTGAGTGAGCAACCGAGCGAGTGAGTGAATGAGTGAGTGAGTGAGTGAGTGAGTGAGTGAGTGAGTGAGTGAGTGAGTGAGTGAGTGAAAGTTGGCCATTGTGTGCCTTTGTGAAAGAAGGGCCAGTGTTGGGCTCTGTGGGGCGGTGGGCTAAGGTTCAGACCACAATGTACACATCATGATGCAGTGTTGAGTGACAGGTTCGGCTCTCCCTGTGTTAGTCCACATGCACAAGGATACTGGGGCTAGCTTTTATCTATGTCATTGAATGTTCACTTTGTGTGATTGTTCACTCTGTGTAAGTGATTGTTCACTCCATGTAAGTGACTGTTCACTCTGTGTAAGTGACCGTTCACTCCGTGTAAGTGACTGTTCACTCTATGTAAGTGATTGTTCACTCCGTGTAAGTGATTGTTCACTCCGTGTAAGTGACTGTCACTCTGTTTAAGTGACTGTTCACTCTGTGTAAGTGATTGTTCACTCAGTGTAAGTGATGTTTCACTCTGTTTAAGTGACTGTTCACTTTGTGTAAGTGATTCTTCACTCCGTGTGAGTAACTGTTCACTCAGTGTAAGTGATTGTTCACTCTGTGTAAGTGATTGTTCACTCCGTGTAAGTGACTGTCACTCTGTTTAAGTGACTGTTCACTTTGTGTAAGTGACAGTTCATTCCGTGTAAGTAACTGTTCACTCCGTGTAAGTGACAGTTCATTCCGTGTACGTAACTGTTCACTCCGTGTAAGTGACCGTTCACTCATTGTAAGTAACTGTTCACTCTGTGTAATTGATTGTTCATTCCGTGTAAGTGACTGGATATTGCATCTGACATGATAAGGGCATTCCTGCCTAGGAGGGTGACTGATTGGTTGTTGTGTTGTACCTCGATGTGCTGCTCCCTTGGATGTTGTTGTACGTGTGGTGAGAATCTCAGTCACAGATGTCATCGTGTTGTAGACTTGTGTCGTGTCCCGTAAGGGAATCCATATGTCATCGTGTTGTAGTCTTGTGTCGTGTCACGGAAGGAAATCCATATGTAATCGTGTTGTAATCTTGTGTCATGCCACGGAAGGGAATTACACATGTCATCGTGTTGTAGTCTTGTGTCGTGTCACGGAAGGGAATCCATATGTCAACGTGTTGTAGTCTTATATCGTGTCACGGAAAGGAATCCATGTGTAATCGTATTTGTAATCTTGTGTCATGTCACGGAAGG
This sequence comes from Cepaea nemoralis, assembly GCA_014155875.1. Lineage (NCBI taxonomy): Eukaryota > Metazoa > Mollusca > Gastropoda > Stylommatophora > Helicidae > Cepaea > Cepaea nemoralis. The sequence goes on from JACEFZ010011063.1 coordinate 707,769, forward strand.
GAATTACACATGTCATCGTGTTGTAGTCTTGTGTCATGTCACGAAAGGAAATCCATATGTCATCGTGTTGTAGTCTTGTGTCGTGTCACGGAAGGGAATCCACATGTCATCGTGTTGTAGTCTTGTGTCGTGTCACGGAAGGGAATCCACATATCAAGTGATACCTGTCGTGGAGATCGCAATTTGTGGAGAAGCATGGTCGCCCTGGTCACTGGGTAAGGCACTTGATGATGATTTGTTACACTAAGAACAACAAATGTATCGTCATCAGCATCAATAGGTATAACAGGTAGAAGGATGCAAGAATGAAACATGTGACGATGATGTAACTGATCACAACCCACCGTTGATGTCCGCTAGATGGACATGATGATATAACTGATCACAACCCACCGTTGATGTCCGCTAGATGGACATGATGATATAACTGATCACAACCCACCGTTGATGTCCGCTAGATGGACATGATGATGTAACTGATCACAACCCACCGTTGATGTCCGCTAGATGGACATGATGTAACTGATCACAACCCACCGTTGATGTCCGCTAGATGGACATGATGATGTAACTGATCACAACCCACTGTTGATGTCCGCTAGATGGACATGATGATGTAACTGATCACATCCCACCGTTGATGTCCGCTAGATGGACATGATGTAACTGATCACAACCCACCGCTGATGTCCGCTAGATGGACATGATGTAACTGATCACATCCCACCGTTGATGTCCGCTAGATGGACATGATGTAACTGATCACATCCCACTGCTGATGTCCGCTAGATGGACATGATGATGTAACTGATCACAACCCACCGCTGATGTCCGCTAGATGGACATGATGATGTAACTGATCACAACCCACCGTTGATGTCCGCTAGATGGACATGATGATGTAACTGATCACAACCCACTGTTGATGTCCGCTAGATGGACATGATGATGTAACTGATCACATCCCACCGTTGATGTCCGCTAGATGGACATGATGATGTAACTGATCAAAACCCACTGTTGATGTCCGCTAGATGGACATGATGACGTAACTGATCAAAACCCACTGTTGATGTCCGCTAGATGGACATGATGATGTAACTGATCACATCCCACCGTTGATGTCCGCTAGATGGACATGATGATGTAACTGATCAAAACCCACTGTTGATGTCCGCTAGATGGACATGATGATGTAACTGATCACATCCCACCGTTGATGTCCGCTAGATGGACATGATGATGTAACTGATCACAACCCACTGTTGATGTCCGCTAGATGGACATGATGATGTAACTGATCACAACCCACCGTTGATGTCCGCTAGATGGACATGATGATGTAACTGATCACAACCCACTGTTGATGTCCGCTAGATGGACATGATGATGTAACTGATCACATCCCACCGTTGATGTCCGCTAGATGGACATGATGATGTAACTGATCAAAACCCACTGTTGATGTCCGCTAGATGGACATGATGACGTAACTGATCAAAACCCACTGTTGATGTCCGCTAGATGGACATGATGATGTAACTGATCACATCCCACCGTTGATGTCCGCTAGATGGACATGATGATGTAACTGATCAAAACCCACTGTTGATGTCCGCTAGATGGACATGATGACGTAACTGATCACAACCCACCGTTGATGTCTGCTAGATGGACATGATGATGTAACTGATCAAAACCCACCGTTGATGTCCGCTAGATGGACATGATGATGTAACTGATCAAAACCCACTGTTGATGTCCGATAGATGGACATGATGACGTAACTGATCACAACCCACCGCTGATGTCTGCTAGATGTACATGATGACGTAACTGATCAAAACCCACCGTTGATGTCCGCTAGATGGACATGATGATGTAACTGATCACATCCCACCGTTGATGTCTGCTAGATGGACATGATGATGTAACTGATCACAACCTACCGTTGATGTCTGCTAGATGGACATGATCATGTAACTGATCAAAACCCACCGTTGATGTCTGCTAGATGGACATGATGATGTAACTGATCACAACCCACCGTTGATGTCCGCTAGATGGACATGATGTAACTGATCACATCCCACCGCTGATGTCTGCTAGATGGACATGATGTAACTAATCACATCCCACCGCTGATGTCCGCTAGATGGACATGATGATGTAACTGATCACAACACACCGTTGATGTTCTCTAGATGGACATGATGATGTAACTTACCACAACCCACCGTTGATGTCTGCTAGATGGACATGATGATGTAACTGATCATAACCCACCGTTGATGTCTGCTAGATGGACATGATGATGTAACTGATCACAACCCACCGCTGATGTCCGCTAGATGGACATGATGACGTAACTGATCAAAACCCACCGTTGATGTCCGCTAGATGGACATGATGTAACTGATCACATCCCACCGTTGATGTCCGCTAGATGGACATGATGTAACTGATCACATCCCACCGCTGATGTCCGCTAGATGGACATGATGATGTAACTGATCAAAGCCCACCGTTGATGTCCGCTAGATGGACATGATAATGTAACTGATCAAAACCCACCGTTGATGTCTGCTAGATGGACATGATGATGTAACTGATCAAAACCCACCGTTGATGTCCGCTAGATGGACATGATGTAACTGATCACATCCCACCGTTGATGTCCGCTAGATGGACATGATGTAACTGATCACATCCCACCGTTGATGTCCGCTAGATGGACATGATGTAACTGATCACATCCCACCGTTGATGTCTGCTAGATGGACATAATGTAACTGATCACATCCCACTGCTGATGTCTGCTAGATGGACATGATGTAACTGATCACATCCCACCGCTGATGTCTGCGAGATGGACATGATGATGTAAGTGATCACAACACACCGTTGATGTTCTCTAGATGGACATGATGATGTAACTGATCACAACCCACCGTTGATGTCCGCTATATGGACATGATGATGTAACTGATCATAACCCACCCTTAATGTATTTTAGGTGGACATGATGACGGACGAAAGAACTGTCGAGTGGAAGAGGGATTACGAGCTCAAAGCGGATGTGGTGGAGGTTCCACTCAAAGGCAGAGAGCTGGGGTTCTACGTGGTTCTCCCACACGAGAAACGTGGACTGCTAGATGTGGGTAAGCCTTACCTGTGTATTGTCTATTACTTGTTGGATGTGGGTAAGTCTCACCTGTGTATTGTCCCATAACTGTTGGATGTGGGTAAGTCTCACCTGTGTATTGTCCCATAACTATTGGATGTGGGTAAGTCCCACCTGTCTATTGTATCATAGCTGTTGGATGTGGGTAAGTCTCACCTGTGTATTGCCCCATAACTGTTGGATGTTGGTAAGCCACACCTACGTGTTGTCCCATAAATGTTGGATGTGGGTAAATCCCATCTGTGTATTGTCCCATAACTGTTGGATGTGGGTAAGTCTCACCTACATGTTGTCCCATAACTGTTGAATGTGGATAAGTCTCACCTACGTGTTATCCCATAACTGCTGGTTGTGAATGTTATCCTATGAGTGTTTTCCCAACGAACTTATAAGAGCAAAGTTTCCATCTGTGGATGTCAATGCATTCCTACAGAGGATTGACTTAAAATTATCTATCCAAGAAAACAACAGGCATTTTGCAATAGTCTTGGTGATTATGCGATGCTCCAATGTTTTTTTGTGTGCATAACCCTTACAGGACGTCGCAGTCAACACCAACATTTTCAAGCTGCTGTTTTTGTTCTAGGCAAGACCACGTTCAGTAGTTTGCCATTGCTTTCTGAACGACCGGCTTACATACCCCGTAAGTTACCAACGGGGCGAGAACCGCTACCGATCCTCGCGCATGCTACGTTACTCACGAGCATATACGGGAATAGGGAGAACGACGTTAACTCTTAGGCCAGGGAGAGTAGGACAGGCCCAATAATGCCGTGGACACGCCTAGTTATGCTGGTGACATGCCCAGTCCTTGCTGCGGATATACTCAATCTTGGGCACACCGTAGTCCTGTTGACGGCACGCCCAATCCTACTGGGACACGTCATGTCCTGCTGAGGACAGGGTAAATCTTGCATCCTGTCTTTTTCTGAGGACACACACTCCTGTCTCTTCTCGTCTTCTGTGCACACATCCAATCTTACCTCATGTGGTCTACTGAGGGTACACAAACTCCCGCCTCATATCATCGTCTAAGGAAACGCCCAAACTTACTTAGGACACACCCAATTCTACTAATAACACATCCAATTCTACTAATAACACACCAATTTCTTCTAATAACACACCAAACCAAATAACACAACCAAAACAACAAGGGGGGGGGGGGGGGTGGTCTCGAGGTATGGTGACCGCCTCGAGTGCTGGCGGTCCCGGGTCCAGGCCCCGGTGAGGACCGGGATTTATTTAAAAAATCCACGTGGACTTCCAGTAATAAAATTTCCCCTGGTCTCTGGGTAGTGAGATCGGACGCCGGTGTGTATTGTTGCGCACGTATAAAATCCATTGGCAGTTTGAAATCGAAAAAGAGTAGCCTAACGGAGCTGCCCAGGCAAAATTTCGAATTAAAAATCTACCCAAAGCATTTCAGGATCCTCGCCGATGCAATGGAGTTCGTGCATTGAGCTGAGTTTCTCCAAAGTCAGGTTTGAGTTAGGAGGAAAACGGAGCACTTATGGGTTAAACCGTGTGCCGTGATGTTGATCCAACGACTAAAACGACTAAAAGACTAAAACTAAACACTCCAAACTCTAATAATAACACACCCAACTCTACAAATAACACACCCAATTCTACTAATACCACGCCCAATTCTACTAATAACACACCCAATTCTACTAATAACACACCCAACTCTACTAACAACACACTCAATTCTTCTAATAACACACCCAAATCTTATAATAAAACACCCAACTCCACAAATAACACACCCAATTCTACTATTACCACACCCAATTCTACTAATAACACACCCAATTCTACTAATAACACACCCAACTCTATTATATAACACACCCAGTTCTTCTAATAACACACCCAACTCTAATAATAACACACCCAACTCTACAAATAACACGCCCAATTCTACTATAACACTCCCAATTCTACTAACAAATCACCCAATTCTACTAACAACACTCCCAGTTTTATAAATAACATACCAAATTCTACTAATAATACGCCCAATTCCACAAATAACTCGCTCAGTTCTACTAATAATACGCTCAGTTCTATTAATAACACGCCCAATTCTACTATTAAAACGCCCAGTTCTATTAATAACGCTCACAATGCCTCTAATAACAGACCCAGTCCTACCAATAATTCGCCCAATTCTACTAATAACACGCCGAATTCTACTAGAAGCACACCCAATTCTACTAACGTTACACCCAAATCTACTAATAACACACCCAATTCTACTAATAACACGCCAAATTCTACTAATACCATGCCAGATTCTACTAATAACACACACACACTTCTACTAATAACACACCCAATTCTACTAACATCACACCCACATCTTCTAATAACACGCCCAACTCTACGATTAACACACCCAATTCTACTAACAAATCACCCAATACTACCAGCAACATTGGCACCTTGCCGTCTTGACAGACGATAGTTTGTGCTTTAAAAAGGCATAATAACTTTTATTTATGGCTGTAGCGAATGTGACTGATAAGGCCAATTTGCGCTGTAAATGTTCGTTCACAGTGGGTGCCCGTGAACACGTGGTCATTTCCACCATCATGCACCATCTTACGTCTCAAACGCTCGGTGTGTGACTTATCTGCAATAATTTTCTCCTTTGTCTTTATTCCATTTCTGATGTTTGCCCTCCATGCAACACGTTCAGCGGCGACTTGCTCCCAATGTGCATTATCAATGCCTGTATCAATCATGTCCCGCTTACGCACATCTTTGTATCGTAGTAGAGGCCGACCCTGAGATCTCTTACCCATCTGTAATTCACCAAAAAAGATGTCCTTTGGTATTCTACCATCATCCATCCTCCTAACATGTCCTATCCATCTAAGTCTACGAAGACTGAGCATGGAATAAACTGTCACACAACCTGATCTTTCCAATACTTCAGTATTTGTGATTTTGTCTTGCCACTTAATACCAAGAATTCTTCGCAGACACCGCATATGAAAGCTGTTTAAATGTTTCTCTTGGTGTGAGTAAGTTGTCCAGGTTTCACTGCCATAAAGAAGAGTACTAAGGACACAGGCTTGATAGACAAGGACTTTTGTTTTGCAGTAAGCTTCCTGTTCTCCCAGACTCTTTTTCTTAACCTGTTCATTGTTGTTGCTGCCTTACCAATCCGGATGTTGATTTCCTGATCTAGGGATAATTTGCTATTTACCACTGATCCTAGATATGTAAAATGGTCTACCATCTCTAGTTCGGCGTCAGTCAATAAAGATTGATGGTACCCCATGTGCACCTTGTGACATAATCTGTGTCTTCTTTTTGCTAATTGTTAAACCAAATTCAGAACAAGCATTGGAGAATGCAGATAGTAGACATTGCAATTCTTCCTCAGAGTGGGTCGTAACTGCAGCATCATCTGCAAAAAGCAACTCTCTGATCAGTACCCTCCTAATTTTGGTCTTGGCCTTCAATCTCTGAGCATTGTAAAGGCCGCCATCTGAGCGTGAGTGAATGTATATACCACCATCCTGATCACGAAAGGCATATTTCAGTAGAAGTGAAAAGTATATTCCAAAGAGGGTGGGAGCTAGTACACAACCTTGCTTAACTCCACTCTTGATTTCAAATTCTTCAGAAGTTGCACCATCAAACTTGATTATACCCTTCATGCCTGTGTGGAACGATTCCACAATGGACAGAAGAGTTGGTGGGCAGCCAATCTTCTTTAGTGCCTTGAACAGACCCTCACGACTGACCAAATCAAATGCCTTTGTGAGGTCGATGAAGGCAATAAACAGTGGTTGATTCTGTTCACGGCATGTTTCTTGCATTTGTCGCAATGAGAATATCATATCAATGGTAGACCGGTTCTGTCGAAAGCCACACTGTGATTCGGGGTAGACTTGATCTCCTAGGACTTGAAGTCTGCGCAGAACAATTCTGGCAAATACTTTTCCAACAATACACAGAAGTGAGATACCCCTATAGTTGTTGCAGTCGCTCCGATCACCCTTGTTCTTGTACAGTGTTATGATGCTTAAATCTTTGAAATCCTGTGGGACTTGTCCTTCTCGCCAGCATCGCTCTATTAGCTGGTGGATCTGTAGAGTGCGTGTGTCTTGCCCACTCCTGATAACCTCTATTGGAATCCCATCCTTACCTGGAGCCTTGCCAGATGCAAGTTCATTTATAGCACACTTAACTTCTGTTATGGTGGGAAGTGTGTCCAGGTGGTCAAGAGTTGGTAGAGCCTCTATGACGTTGAGGGCATCATCTGCTAGTTTGGTCTCACTTGAGTAAAGCTCCAAATAGTGCTCAACCCATCTGCTGTGTGTTTTGGTTGGGGGATCAGGTGAGGGCAGTGTGTGTGGGTGGGGGATGTGCGGGAGGGGGATGGGTCGGTTGGTGGGGTATGTATGTGTCCCTTGGTGTGCGTGTGTGTCGGTAGGTGAGGATGTGTATGTGTCCCTTGGTGCGCGTATGATGTGGGTAGGTGGGGGTGTTGTGTGGGTGGGGTGATGTATGGATAGGTGGGAGATGGGCTTCATAACATGGTAATTAGCCTTGTTTATGTTTACACCATTCATTTCACAATGTTTATATTTCTTCTTATGTAAATGTATAATGCTCTTGATGAACGAAAGACGAGTGATTGGAAGGGCCGAATGTAAGACGGGCCTGCGCGCCCAATTTGTGACCCTAATAAAGTTGATTTGATTTGATTTGATTTCTGTTTCTTATCAGTGATGATTTCTCCAGTCAAGGTTTTCAATGGTGCACTTCTTTTGATCACTGGACAACAGGCTTTCTTTATTCCTTCATACATGCTTCTTATGTTTCCCTTATCACTTGCGATTCAAATGGACTCACATAACTTGATGCAATAATCATTTGCACACTGCCTGGCAGCCTTTTGCACATCCTTCCTAGCTTGCCTTAGCTCACTCAGAGTGTTACGCGTTGGTCTTTCCTTGTTTCTTACGAATCTTTCTTCTTCTTATCAATCGAGGGCTGCAGAGTCTCGCTGTTTGCCGCAAACCAGTCCTGCCTCTTATGATCCACAGTGCCGTAAACCCTTCTGGCAGTTTTATAAAGAGTTTCCTTCATTTGACCCCACTTTTCATTTACTGTACAATGTTCTGGTGTATCAGTGAAAGCGTCTTCAAGTTTCTGTTGAAACTACCGCATGACAGTAGACGTTACTATCTGCTTTCTGTCAGCGCCGAATGTTGACCTGACACACCACATTGTGCCAAAGGCTTCGGGCAGAAGAGCGCAATTGCAAGGTACAAGCCTTATCCTGGTGCGAGGATATGCAACCTAAAGACAAAATGTCATGGCAGGTGTCACATAATACTGGAGAATTCAGATCCAGAATTGATGAAAGGCCTGAAGCCGCCATCGCTAGGCTCCACAACTATTTGATGTGGAGAAATATGTTCCCAATTTCAGACACCACCGGGATTCCAGGAGAAGTCCCGAGATCAAAGGGAAACGTCGACATTCTGTTTGCCCGGATCTCAGGAGAATGGAGAAAAGGGTGGGGGGGGGGGGGGGGGTGCCGTCTTGATTGAAGTCCGGTCACGTGAGGGACGTCACTCGAACAACATATTTCGGCTGGGTGAAATTAACGAAACTTGCGTGCAGTCTGAGGATGAACTACAGATAACGGGAGTGTTTTTGTGTTCCTAGTTCTAATGGAGAAGAGGATTTACGGGGTCTCCTGTGTTTTGGAAACTGTGATAAATTGTGAATTCCGACTCCGAACAGGAACAATAGCATAAGGTAGTCTAGTATTAAATAGAGTTAGTACTTGAATTTAGTGATAGTGTGTTGTATGAACGTAGTCTAGGAGCGTCGGCAGCCGCTGGCTGATGCCTAGCTTAAAAGAGGTAGAGTGATATATCATTTCACTCGGCAGGGTAATACCAGTGTAATGGGATGATATTCGGTGAGATTTGGGATGGCTGGGGGGAATAGGAAATGTAAATTGTGGGATATTCCGGTAGGGAGGCCTACTGGGGCTCCTGTGTTTGTCCGTTTGGTCTTTCCTTTTCCTTACCACCCAAATGTGAAGAACTGTTGTGCCTTTATGCTAGAGTGTAGTTCTAGGTTAATCAGGATACATGTCTGAGTGGCCTTTGGCCTACAATCACATACAGTGGATTCGAATAGGGTTTTTTCTCTCACATAATGTTTTATTTTCACCAGGTTCTACTGTTTAACAGAACGAAAGTATTACTACGAGGTGTGGACAATGCCAGTCACACTGAGTGATATTTTACTGTACCGGAGAAATAAAGGACAACTGGGAGAGGAGGAAAAAGCAGTTATACTGAGTGCAGTTATATTAAATGGCCCCGGAAATGGGACATCGTTCCAAAAATTATAAACTCATAGAAATCAGGAGTGTTATCCTGAAAGGGCCAGTGTAGCAGTGATTGAGTGCCCAAGGCAGTTGTTTTTATGAAACTATTAACACCTCCATAGACAATGACAATATTAAGTAGAGAGATGGAACAACAGTGATTTTACAGTAACTATGACTATGTCGAGTGACGATAACTATTAGTTTGTAGAGAGGTTGCAGAGTAAAGACATTTATTCAGTAACATTTTGCAACCGGACAGAAAGTTTTCTTTAAACTCGTGTGAGATATAGGGATATCTTCGTCGGTATCAGGATTTTAAGGAACATAATAGGTACATAGTGTGTTCCTGATTCATGGACATTAATAGGCCATATTTCGTTGTGGAGAACAGTCACCCAGACTATATATATGATTAACTCCAAGAAATCAACCGCTTCATTCGGTGAGACCTGTTCCGAACTTACTGTGGTGTGATGTGGCATGGCCTAACATGATGAATAACGATCCTGAGCTCACTGATCTCTTCTCGCATACACCATAGAAAATACTACATATTTCCACACGCAAACAGTGCACACACACACACACACACACACACACACACACACACACACACACACACACACACACACACACACACGTGACACTTTTCTGTATTAAATGTTTTATTTTATCATTTGTTAAAATACAGTTTTGTGTGGGTATGTTCTGAAACAATATGAAGGGTATTGTTTAGTGGTAAGAAGAAGAAGAGAAAAGAGAGAGATAGTGTACCTAAGACTGACAGGGGGTTTGTAGACAAAGGTCCGGCAGAAGCCCACGATAAGGAAAAGGATTTTAAACAGTGTCCCTGTTGACTCCACTTTCCTCCTAGGGACGACTGGCGACAGCAGGGCAGACCAAGCCCTAAGTCTTGGTTGGCAGCTGGTCTAAGATCGAAGCTCCGACAGGCGGACAGCTAGAGCATTGCTTTGCTGATCCGGTAGCTTCTGCAGCTTGTCTTTTTCCAGATGTATAGGTGGTACCTTTCCTCTGGAGTGAACTAGACAGGCCGAGAGAGGGATCATGCTGCATGGGCAACACATGATCTCTATATTTTAGCCCAGGCTTTATGCTATGGAGAGGCAATAACTCCATCCCTGGTCTTAACCGTTCTCGGAATCAAAGCGAGAGGTAACTGTTACGGGTTATAAGTCCTTGTCAATTGGCGTAGACATGGGGCGCCAAGCGTTGCCACTGACATGGGAGACACCTACAGGTGTCACTGATCAGCTACCGCCAGCCTCAAGCTTGGCAGCCCCCGGCCAATTGGGTGCAGATCCGCCACAGCCTGCCAGCTTCAATGGGTGCTTGGGGCTAGGACAAAATCTGAATCGCAGAATGTAAAACCAATGCACCAGGTACTAATAAAAAGAAAAATAGAAACCTCAAGATATGGCTTGCAACTTGGGACGTAAGAACCATGTGTCCAGGATTTTCCACTGACTTGACAAATATTGACGATGTGAGAAAAACGGCTGTGATCGATGCCGAACCCAATCGTCTTAACATTGATATTGCTGGCCTGCAGGATACTCGCCTCGCTGAGTAAGGGCCACTCAGGGAAAACAATTACACCTCTTTTGGAAGTGTAGAGGGCAGGCAGAAAAAATGCAACATGGTGTGGGCTTTGCAGTGAAAAATTCGCTGCTGGGAATGATTGATATCTCAGCTGAAGGTAATGAAAAACTATTATTCCTGCGCTTGGAAACGTTTTGTGGTTTTGCCACCATTATCACTGCATATGCACCGACACTTGATTCCTCTGATGATGTAAAGATACGTTCAATGAGGAGATAGACTCTGCGATCAAGGCAGTTCCAATATCCGACTACATTTATATGCTCGGTGATTTCAATGATTGTGTGGGCAAGGACTCGAGTTCATGGCCAGTGTGCCTTGAAAAATACAACATCGGCCGCATGAATGAAAATGAGCAAAGACTGCTGGAGCATTGCACCAGAAATGACCTATGTATTACAAACTCCTTTTTTAAAACAACAGAGCTGCATTAGGTCACATGGAAATATCCAAGTTCCGGCCATTGGCACCAGCTGGACTTTATTATCACACGGAGACAACGTCTGAACCATACATCATTAACTCGAAGTTACCACAGTGCTGACTGTGATACGGACCACTCGTTCGTTGTTGCAAGAGTTAGACTGAGACCAAAAAGAATCTACACAGCTAAACGAAAATCTAGCCCCAGGATTAATATTATTAACACTCACGATCTTGGAAAGTGCTTTGAGTTTCAACAGCAACTTGAAGACGCTTTCACTGATACAACATAAAATTGTACAGTAAGTGAGCAGTGGAGCAAACTTAAGGAAACTATTTATAAAACAGCGGTAAGGGTTTACTGCACTGTGGATCATAAGAGGCAGGACTGGATTGCGGCAAAAAGCCAGATACTGCAGATCTTGATTGATAACAAGAATATAGCTCTCTTAAGAAACAAGGAAAGAACAACGCATAACACTCTGGGTGAGCTGAAGTAAACAAGGAAGGATGTGCAAAAGGCTGCAAGGCAGTGTGTGAATGACTGTTGGATCAGGTTATGTAAGTCCATTCAAATCGCAAGTGATAAAGGAACCATCAGAAGCATGCATGAAGGGATAAAGAAAGCCTGTGGTCCAATGATTAAAAGAAGTGCACCACTGAAAACCTTGACTGGAAAAATCATCACTGATAAGAAACAGCAGATGGATGGATGGGTAGGGCAATATTTAGAGCTTTACTCAAGTGAGACCAAGCTAGCGGATGATGCCCTCAACGCCATAGAGGCCCTGCCAACTCTTGACCCCTGGACACACTTCCCACCATAACAGAAGTTAAGTGTGCTATAAATGAACTTGCATCTGGCAAGGCTCCAGGTAAAGATGGGATTCCAATAGAGGTAATCAGGAGTGGGCAAGACACACTCACTCTACAGATCCACCAGCTAATAGAGCTATGCTGGCGAGAAGGACAAGTCCCACAGGATTTCAAAGATTCAAGCATCATAACAGCTGTACAAGAACAAGGGCGATCGGAGCGACTGTAACAACTATAGGGGTATCTCACTTCTGTGTATTGTTGGAAAGTATTTGCCAGAATTGTTCTGCGTAGACTTCAAGTCCTGGGAGATCAAGTCTACCCCGAATCACAGTGCGGCTTCCGACACAACCCGTCTACCATTGATATGATATTGTGACAAATGCAAGAAAAATGCCGTGAACAGAATCAACCACTGTTTATTGCCTTCATCGACCTCACAAAGGCATTTGATTTGGTCAGTCGTGATGGTCTGTTCAAAGCACTAAAGAAGATTGGCTGCCCACCAACTCTTCTGTCCATTGTGGAATCGTTCCACACAGGCATGAAGGGTATAATCAAGTTCGATGGTGCAACTTCTGAAGTGTTTGAAATCAAGAGTGGAGTTAAGCAAAGTTGTGTAGTATCCCCCATCCTCTTTGGGATATACTTTTCACTTCTACTGAAATATGCCTTTCGTGATCAGGATGGTGGTATATACATTGACTCACGCTCAGATGGCCGCCTCTATAATGCTCACATACTAAAGGTCAAGACCAAAATTAGAAGGGTACTAGTCAGAGAATTGCGTTTTGCGAATGATGCTGCAATTACGACCCACTCTGTGGATGAATTACATCTACTATCTGCATTCTCCAATGCTTGTTCTGAATTTGGTTTAACAGTTAACAAAAAGAAGACACATATTATGTCACAATGTGCACATGGGGTACCATCAATCTTTATAGATGACGCCGAACTGGAGATAGTAGACCATTTTACATATCTAGGATCAAAGGTAAATAGCAAATTATTCCTAGATCAGGAAATCAACATCCGGATTGGTAAGGCAGCAACAACAATGAACATGTTAGCAAAAAGAGTCTGGGAGAACAGGAAGCTTACTGCCAAAACAAAAGTCCTTAGTACTCTTCTTTATGGCAGTGAAACCTGGACAACTTACTCACACCAAGAGAAACGTTTAAAAAGTCTTCATATGCGGTGTCTGCGAAGAATACTTGGTATTAAGTGGCAAGACAAAATCACAAATACTGACGTACTGAAAAGATCAGGTTGTGTGACGGTATGGTCCATGCTCAGTCTTCGAAGACTTAGATGGATGTTGTTTGTCCATCAAGAATGATGATGACCATTCAATTCATCCAGTGGGGTTGAAAGTATGGAGCCGTGGGTTCTAAGATGGCTGATAAGGCCTATTTTGGCTCGAAATGTTCTTTGTCAATGTGGGCCAAGAATGCTTGACGTTTCTGCAGGAGGATTTTCTGCAGTGGTTTTTCTGTTCTGTCTTTTCTTCACAGCTCTTGCAGTTCTGGATGCCTCACAAGTGACTGCACCCTTGCGTAATGATGCACGCCACGAATTTCGGTCTCTGGCTGCAGTCTCCCAGGTGTCATGATGAATTTCAAAAGCATTCAGTGAGATTTTCAGAGTGTCTTTAAAGCGTTTCCTCTGGCCGCCTAGGGAGGGTTTACCACAACGCAACTCGTTGTAAAAAATTCGTTTAGGGAACCTGTGATCTGGCATGCGAGTCAAGCGACCAGCCCAGCGAATCTGATTTTTCATCAGTAGAGTGTGGATACTGGGCATGGACGCTCTTTCTAGGACTTCAGTGTCTGGAATCTTGTCTTGCCATTTAATCTTCAGTAGCTTCCTTAGGCAGACTGTGTGGAAGTGGTTTAATTTCCTAGCGTGTCGCTGATAAACAGTCCAGGTTTCACAAGCATATAGCAGTGTGGATAATACAACTGCTTTGTAGACTTTTAGCTTTGTTTGCAGGCTTATTCCAATTCTGTCCAATACATTCTTGTACAGTCTGCCAAAGGCCACACTGGTCTTGGAGATTCTTGCATTCAATTCGTCATCAATTGTGACAGCTTGTGACACAGTGCTGCCAAGCTTGACTTAGATTGACAATTTTGACTTAGATGGATAGGACATGTTAGGAGGATGGATGATGGTAGAATACCAAAGGACATCTTTTTTGGTGAATTACAGATAGGTAGGAGATCTCAGGGTCGACCTCTACTACGACACAAAGATGTGTGTAAGCGGGACATGATTGATACAGGCATTGATAATGCACATTGGGAGCAAGTCGCCGCTGAACGTGTTGCATGGAAGGCATCTATCAGAAATGGAATAAAGACAAAGGAGAAAATGATTGCAGATAAAGCATATACAGAGCTTGAGAGACATACTATGGTGCATGATGGTGGAAATGACCATGTTTTCACATGCATCCACTGTAGACAAACATTTGCAGCACGAATTGGTCTTATCAGCCACACTCGCCACCGCCATGGGTCGTAGTTATTAAGCCTTTTTGAAGTACAATGTACCAAACTATCGTCTGTCAAGACGGAAAGGTACCAATTAGATAACACACCCAATTTTACTAATAATAAAACCAAGTATATTAATAACACACCCAATTCTACTAATAACACACCCAAAATCTACTAATAACACGACAACTCTACTAATAATAAAACCACGTATACTAATAGCACAGCCAGTTTTACTAATCATCATCATCATCATCATCATCACCCACTTCTGCCGTCAATCGTCGTGGGGAGGAATAATTTGCGTTCCAGCGCCCGGTGGGCGGCACTGGATAGTGTCATTCTGTGTGATTGTACAATGTCTTTGATGTCGTCAATCCAATTTTTTCTTGGACGTCCTCTTGGTCTCGTCGCAGATGATCTTAAATGTAAGGCCGGTGATGGTAGTTGTAGCCAATTCTACTAATAGCACACCCAATTCTGCTAATAACACGCCCGATTATACTAACAACACACACAATTATTCTAATAACTCATCCATTTGTTTCGGTACAATGGCGACAAAATGAAACGTTACTTTTCGGAGGGACGCTATTTAGTGTTTTCCTTTGGATTTCGTGTGATTTCCTATGGATTTCCTGTGAATAGTGTTTTCCTGTGGATTATGTGATGTTATTTTGTGTTCCTTTTATTGGACATTTTCAAAAGAAGCCACGGATGGCAGGTGGTGGATGAAATTTTGAGGGCAGCCGACAGATATTTGTGGGTCATGGCCTCGAGATTCACGACGGCAGGCAGAGGAACTCTTCTTGAGTCAATGGCTGCGGTCTCCGACCAGTAAGGTCACTGCCATAGAGGAAAGCAACGGCAAACTACCTCTTTAAAAGTGCCTAGTATATCATGATTTGCTTAAAGACTGATCATCGCAAGACAAGGACAGAGACGTTAAAATTAGCAACTTGGAACGTTAGGACGTCAAACGACGACGAAAAATTAGAGAACATAAAACAAGAAATTGAAAGGGAAAAAATTAATATTTTAGGTATGCGCGAAACGAGATGGACAGGAGCAGGCATCAAGATAGATGAAGATTTCAAGATTATTTATTCTGGAGGTGAAGATCGTCATAGGGGAGTGGCAATTATTTTGGACCGGAAAACATCAAAATCTATTCAAGGATATTGGGCCGTGTCGGACAGAGTTCTACTAGTTAAATTAAGTGGCAGACCTTTTAGCATAAATATTATTCAAGTATATGCCCCAACAGGAGAATCCAGTGAAGATAGTGTAGAAGAATTTTATAATGACATAGAGTCTGCCTTAAAGAAATGTAAAAATTCAGAAATAAACATCATAATAGGGGACTTCAATGCAAAAGTAGAAAATCAAGGGGATAGATACACAGTAGGAAACTATGGTTTAGGAGAGAGAAATGAAAGAGGATACAGACTCGTAGAGTGGGCAAAAGAACAGGAAATGATTGTAGGAAACACCTGGTTCAAGCAACACCCTAGAAGATTATGGACATGGAGGAGTCCTGATAGCAGGATTAGAAACCAGATTGACTACATTCTGATTAGCAGAAGATTTAGAAACGCATTAACAATAGCAAAAACAGTTCCCAGTGCTGATTGTTATAGTGACCACAGATTACTCACAGGAACATTGAGGATAAAGTTGAAGAAAGTCAAGTATATAACAGGAAACACTAAATATGATTTGTGTACATTGAGTAATGACAAGGAAATACAAGACAAATTCAACATAGAAGTACAGAACAGATTTGAAATTTTGTCTGATCTAGAGATCCTATTCCAGGATGTGGATGATCAATGGGAAACGTTGAAGAATTCAATCAATGTGGCTGCAGAAACAACTATTCCAAAATTAAAGAAGGTGGGTCGTAAGAAATGGATGACTGAAGAAATTTTACACCTCATGGAAACAAGAAGACTCAACAAAAATAATTCTGTCAAATATGAAGAAATTCACAGACAAGTCAGAATATTATGTAAGGAGGCAAAAGAAGCATGGCTTGAGGAAAAGTGCTTAGAAATTGAAAACCAACACAACAGTCAAAATACCAAATTAGTGCACAAAAGAATTCAGGAACTTACTAATAAAAGAACAAGTACATCAACAGGGTGTCTAAAAACTGAAGATGGCAAAATCATAATAGAAAAAGACCAGATTCTACATGTATGGACAGATTATGTGAAACACCTTTATGATGATAACAGAGACGAACAGTATGATATTAGATTTAATAATGAAGGACCGCCAATTTTGGAGATGGAGGTTCGAAATGTTCTTAAGCATATGAAAGCTGGCAAGGCCCCCGGTGCAGATAACATCACAACAGAAATGATTAAAGCTTTAGAAGAATTTGGACTAGAGCAAGTCACCAGACTGCTGAACACATTATATGATACTGGAGATATACCTCCTGAATTATGTAACTCTGTATTTATTGCAATCCCAAAGAAATCAGGAACCTTGGAATGTGATCAACATAGAACAATTAGTATAATGAGTCACATCACAAAGATTTTGCTAAGAATTATCATGCAAAGAGTGAGGAAGAAGATACAACCTGAAATAGGGGAAGAACAATGCGGGTTTGTAGAAGGAAAGGGTACAGTAAATGCTGTGTATATGCTGCGAACAGTTATTGAACGTGCTATAGAAGTAAACAAGGATATACATCTTTGCTTTATTGACTATGCAAAGGCTTTTGATAAAGTTAGACATGTCAGCATGGTGCAGATCTACAAATTGATGGGAAAGACATTAGACTTATAAAAATCATATATTGGAAACAACAAGCTGCAATAAGGATTGATAATGAAGTGGGACAGTATCAGCCAATTAAGAGAGGTGTTAGGCAGGGATGTGTGATGTCTCCAGATCTTTTTTCCCTATACAGTGAAAATATTTTCAGAAATATAGAGGATATAAATGGAATCAGCATTGGAGGACGAAACATCAATAACATTAGATATGCAGATGATACAGTATTAATTGCAGACAATGCGCAGGACCTGCAACAATTAGTAAATGCGGTTGTTGTACACAGTGAGCAACTGGGGTTAGAATTAAATTGTAAAAAGACCCAGGTTATGGTCGTCACTAGGAAGAAAGAAGTGAATCGGTACAATTATCTTGGAACAGTCATAACATCTGATGGGAGATGCCTTGAAGAGATTAGAACAAGAATCGCCATGGCGAAAGTAGCCTTTAGCAAGATGAAAAACATTCTGACCAATAAAAAGATGTCAATTGAAACGAGAAAAAGAGTGTTGAGGGGATACATAGAGCCTGTTCTTTTGTATGGATGTGAAACTTGGACAATGAGCAGTCAAGCTGAAAAGCATCTGATGGCTGCATAATTGTGGTTTCTGAGGAAAATGCAAAGAATACCATGGACAGACAGAAAAACCAATGACCAAGTACTACATGAGACAAATGAACATCGTAAACTGATTAGAGAAATTAGACGTAGACAGTCAAAATGTTTTGGACATGTTATGAGAAGAAATGGATTGGAGAACTTAGTGACAACTGGCAAGATCGAAGGGAACAGACCAAGTGGAAGACCGAGAGGAAAATACCTGGATGGCTTGGCCACATGGCATGGACGAGACAGGAACACTGAGCTGATCCACGACACTGGTGCTCGAGTGAAATGGCGAGTCATGATCGCCCACGCTTTCCGGCATGGCACATGATTGATTGATTGATTGATTTATACTAATAGCACCCCCAACTGTACTAATAAAACTCCCAATAACTCACCCAGTTCTAATAACAACACGCCCAATTCTACTAATGACACGCCCAACTCTAGTAATAATAAAACCAAGTATACTACGAGTATTTCTACTAATTACAATCCCATTTCTGCTAATAACACGCCCAATTCTACTAACAACACACCACACACCCAGTGGGGGTGCTGGCTATTTGTGATTTTCTCGGCAAACTTACGTTCAATATGTTGCCATTGTTGTCTGAGCGACCAACGCTCATCCCATTGTTAACAATCAACACAAGACAGTCTGGTTCCACACCCACTGTAGCTGAGTTCGAACGCGGTATGTGACATTGAGAATCGCGTTGATCACCGCTCGCCACAGCCGTCGGCCAGGAGTCATAGGGATATCACCGCTGGCCACAGTCGTCGGCCAGGAGTCATAGGGAGGGTCACCGCTCGCCACAGCCGTCGGCCAGGAGTCATAGGAAGGGTCACCGCTCGCCACAGCCGCCGGCCAGGAGTCATAGGGAGTCTGACCGCTCGCCACAGCCGCCGGCCAGGAGTCACCGCTCGCTCGCCACATCCGCCGGTCAGGTGGCACTGAGGGCGGGGGGGGGGGGGGGTGTCCGGTGCTGTATGCCGCGAAGTTTCACCGTCAACCATGTAGACATTGAGAATGGCACGGAAACCAAACCCTGCAGACATTGAGAATGGCACGGAAACCAAACCCTGCAGACATTGAGAATGGTACGGAAACCCAACCCTGCAGACATTGAGAATGGCATGGAAACCCAACATTGCAGACATTGAGAATGGCACGGAAACCCAACCCTGCAGACAATGAGAATGGCACGGAAAACCTAACCCTGCAGACATTGAGAATGGCACGGAAACCCAACCCTGCAGACAATGAGAACGGCACGGGCTGCCAATAATGCAGACATTGAGAATGGCACGGAAACCCAACATTGCAGACATTGAGAATGGCACGGAAACCCAACCCTGCAGACATTGAGAATGGCACGGAAACCCAACCCTGCAGACATTGAGAATGGCACGAACTGCCAATAATCCACGACTCTGGTGATCGAGTGAAATGCTTTCCGGCATAGCACATGATTGATTAATTGATTGATTGCCTACCATACATACATTGAGAATGGCACGGCAGCCAGCCATGCATACATTGAGAACGGCACTCTCTTTGATCATCTTCGCTCCGTGGTCATCAGCAACAGAGGCAGTTCAGTGAGTGGTCGGGGGTGGACTAGCCGTGGTAAGGTAGGGATAGGTTCGACAGTATTGGCAACCTGTGTACGGCACCAACAAACATGTTACAGTAGGTGTTTGAGAAAATGGATCGGTCGTGTGGCGAGTGTAGATCATGGACCAGTAATCCTCCGCTTGGTGAAAGAATTGGGGTGTGGGAGTGTTGATGGTGAGGAGTACGGGTAAGACAAGTGGTGACACTGTGGGATTACGGCATCCAAGTAGGCTGGCCTTAGATCAGCATCGTTCCTCGTAGACCCAAAGAATTTGGCCGTAGTAGACGTCATAGGGACCGGTCGTTCAGAAAGCAATGGCAAACTACTGAACGTAACACTTGCCTAGTACATCAACAGCAGCTGATAATGCTGGTGTTGACTGCAACGTCCCGTAAGGGATACGCAAAAAAAAAAAAAAAAAAAAAGACGTCTCAGTGACTTTCAAACAACAGTCATGGAAGGCGTGCTCCTTGGGAGGGTCGACCAGTACCACGACTGAACCACAAGATATTGCAGACACCTGGGCCATAATGGTGAACTAGCAAGAGATCCAGGATAGTCTAGGCGGGTCTTGATGAGAGAGCCGTCCTGCCAGGTACTTGCTTCATGGTGGTGGTGGTGATGATGTGCACACAGAAAATGACTGGCTATATTGTTGCTCGTGTCCGCTGTACTGCTGGCATACGACGATAGTGGTCCATATATCTCCACAGAGAACAGACTGCTGGAAAGTGGCCTGACCGCATCCAACTTGAGCGGATTGTTGAAGCCGACATCTATGCGGCTGGGGATACCCAAGTTTAGGCTACACACACAGCTGAACCTCAAGAAGAATCTCCAAGACCTGGGCATGGCCGCGGCTTTCAGTCCGGACACAGCGGATTTTAGCAATTTCACCTCTTGTGGTATGTCTCGTGAGGCAAGGATGTGTATGTGTGTAGTCCAGACAGAGCGGACTTTAGCCAGCTCTCCCTTGGTGGTAAGTCTCATGCAGCAAGTGTGTGTATGTGTTTAGCCAGATCTCCGATGGTGGTAAGTCTCATGCAGCAAGTGTGTGTATGTGTTTAGCCAGATCTCCGATGGTGGTAAGTCTCATGCAGCAAGTGTGTGTATGTGTTTAGCCAGATCTCCCATGGGGGTAAGTCTCATGCAGCAAGTGTGTGTATGTGTTTAGCCAGATCTCCCATGGGGGTAAGTCTCATGCAGCAAGTGTGTGTATGTGTTTAGCCTGATCTCCCATGGGGGTAAGTCTCATGCAGCAAGTGTGTGTATGTGTTTAGCCCGATCTCCCATGGGGGTAAGTCTCATGCAGCAAGTGTGTGTATGTGTTTAGCCCGATCTCCCATGGGGGTAAGTCTCATGCAGCAAGTGTGTGTATGTGTTTAGCCAGATCTCCCATGGGGGTAAGTCTCATGCAGCAAGTGTGTGTATGTGTTTAGCCAGATCTCCCATGGGGGTAAGTCTCATGCAGCAAGTGTGTGTATGTGTTTAGCCAGATCTCCCATGGGGGTAAGTCTCATGCAGCAAGTGTGTGTATGTGTTTAGCCAGATCTCCCATGGGGGTAAGTCTCATGCAGCAAGTGTGTGTATGAACGAACGAACGAACGAACGAACAGACTTTATTTTCAAAGGGTAACAAATTGGGCACGCAGGCCCGTCTTACTTTCGGCCCTTCCAATCACTCATCTTTCTTTCATCAACAGTGTACAGGAAAAAAACATTGTCACATGAATTTTGTAAACATAAACAATGCATATTACTATGTTATGAGACACATCAACCACCCACCCACACATCTCCCATTCACTCCAACTCCACCACCCAACCACACACATAACCCACACACACATACATGCCCCTACCCATCCACCACATCCCTACACCTACACATCTCCCCACCCACACACACCTCTCACCCACCACACACCCCATCCACCCACACCCCAAGCACACATACATTCCCCAACCCACACATCCCCCACCCACACACATCCACCCACCTACACACATATCCTCTACCCGTCCCATTACCCACCAACAATCACTCACCCACATATCCTCCTCCACCCACACACCTCCAATCACCCAGCCAAACACACATTCCTCAGCCACACATTCCCCACACACACACACACACATCTCCCCGTCAACTCACATATTCCGCACCTACCCACACACAAATTCCGCACCCAGCCACATAATCTCCCATCTCCCCCAGCCCACTCACAGATCCCGAGCCCACCCCTACAAACATCCCCCACCATCTCCTAACCTACACACACTCACC